>VXAY01004935.1:343446-363085 GCA_013399855.1 Oxyruncus cristatus | reverse complement strand
CTTGGGCTGCCGGGGGCGCGGGCAGCACCCCGCAGCCGGGGGTCCCCTCGGCCAGGCCTCCTGGGGGTCTGCGAACCTTCCCCCCTCTCGCTCGGCTCGAGCAGCCCGAAGATAGCCGCACCGAGCCGGCTGCTGGGGGAACCGCAGGTCTCCTGAGGAGAGGCGCATCTCCTGGATTCGCCCAGGCCAACAACCTCACTCGTGCGAGAAGCCTCCATGGAGCCAGACGCTTTGTTGTAAAGCCTGACATGCCTATAGCCCTCCTAACACCCCAGCACAATAGGGCTGCCGTCAGCACAGGGGCTCCGTGCCAGCATTTCACGTTGGCATGTCCAAATCAGTGCCCCTCCACACTGCCGGCTTCTCTCACGGACAATAACAGCTGCTGGGACAGACAGCCCTGGTGCCACAAACATCCGCCCACCCCCGATTAGGCCCTGTCTGCTGATAAGACCTTCGTGCCCCATTCTAAGCGCTCCCATGAGTCAGTGCAGAGTGGCACGATGTAGCAACCTGTCACAGCTTCTCCAGGTCATAAGCATGTGGCAACACAAACAAGGTCCACGCTGCTGCACTTTTCCTTCCCTTTGTGAAGGGCTGATGAGTCGCATATGCTTGGACAAACTCCTCTGGGCTTTTCAAAGGAAGAAAGAGGCTGAAACAGTAAGCACTAGCCCAAAAGCTGTGCTGAGCATCTCCCACTTAATCCAGCACGAGAAAAGGGCCAAGGCTGAAGAGTAATTAGCAAGGTCTGTCTGCAATCCCTCAAACTTGTAGGGGTCAACAGACTAGCAAGTCAGAAGGGACTGACCAACTCCCTCCATTCTACAGCTTCCAGCCAAGCTACAGAAGCTATTAAAAAGACCTCCAGCTTTTCTTCAGAGACTTCTGCCTCCTCCTCCATGCATATTTCACCATGGTGTAGTGAGCCACATGGTAGAACAGTAGTCCTACAAGATTTGACAGCATTATGAGCAGAACACTACAGTGACAATGTCACTTCTAACCATGATGCATACCAGAGTTAGTCAACATACAGTCTTGGGACATTGGCTGCTTCACAAAAAAACACTGGCATTGCTACCAGCAGCTGCTATCTCCCAAACCCAAAGCAGCCCATTTCCCAATATGCCATGTTGCACTTAAGGCCTTTTTCTGCTTAGGGCTGTCTCCATCCAGCAGCTGCCCCTGCTCATCTTTATTTCTGTTTATCAGTCCACCCCCACACGGACCAAACCGGCTGAGAAAGGGTGGCCTTGCAGAGTAACCCCCCAACCCTGGGGCACTGCCAATGCCATCTAAGCCTTTGCAGAAACACACAGCTCATGCAAGTCCTGTGGCGCAGTTTGTGAAAGCAATGGGAGAGGGAATGTGATGCCAACAGACCTAATCTCAAATCCTTCTCATCCTCACATTTTCCCCACGAGGAGAGATTTTTCTACCTCCCGTAACAGCATTTAAGATGACTCAAGTGGAGCTAGGAAGAAAGATGCCCCCAAAGGACACAATCTGGATACCTAGTTGCCTCATACACTGTTTCTCTCTGACAGCAAGGAAAAGTATGAGGACAAAACCAAGTGACACCTCCCAAAACGTCCCGTGGTGGGTCTGCCACTTCTTAGGCACCCAGACAGCTTTCAATTCTTTGATCCCATGATACCACATTCAAAAGCTCTGCTTCCTTCCTGGGGTAGTGAAAGCAGGAGGAACCTGAGGAAGCAGAGACCTGAGAGCCATTTTTCACCTCTGTTGGTAAAAGCAGTTTGGCTCCAGCCACACTGGGAGCCCCTGTAAAAGCCAGCCCCAGACCGTGGTTCCATACACCACGTCTGTACTTCCCCTATTTCCCAACTTCCTCCCAACTGAGGGGGAGCAGAAGGAGACCTACAGGGGGAAGAAAAAAAAAANAAAAAAAAAAAAAAGAAGAAAAGAAAAGAAAAAAAAGAGTCTTAAGAACAGATTCAACGGATTTAGGAGTTATGCTTATTTTCATCCAGAAAATTCTCCCAGCCTGCCCCAAAGTTACAAAGCTTCAAAGAGAGCAAAGTCAGTCAGCTATGCAAGCTGCAAGGTAGAGCCTTAAAGCAACCGGGCTGGGGGAGGGGGATGTTCGGAGTTACAAACTTCTCTCACAGATGCTGGGCTTGCCTCCTCCCTCTGCAAAGGAGGAAAAATGAAAGGAAAAACTCCAAAAAGCTATGCAAACATATTTAAAACGTTAGGAAGTTCCATGACTTTGCAAGCACTTGAGTCTTCGCTTTCTCAGGACAGTCCCAGAGAGACAGAAAATCATAAATTGAGTAAATTTCATGCACAAAGCGCCCCAGATTCCTCTCTCAAACACATCTGGAAAAAGGCTCCCGAGGTGTCTCGCTCATCCATGCGCGCACAAAAGAGAGCTTGTCCCGAGTAAAGCCCGGCAGCACCCCCTCCCTCTCCCCCGCTCCTGGGGCTCTGCGGGAGCGCTGAGCCGCCTCCATTGCACCGGGAGAGAGGAAAACTCACCCCGCAAACGCTAATCTCCTTTCTGCAGAGGGGCAAACACCCTCACGAGTCACGACGGTAAATCAGCCCCACCGAGAGCGAAGCGCTCCGTCCGAGGCGACGAGCCGTGAGGGCGGGAGCGGCAGGAAACCCGCACGCTCCTCCACGCCCCGCGCCAGCCCCAGGGCGAACAACAAAAGCTTTGTCGCTAAGTCGAGCGAAGAGACTCACCTCTGGGGAAGCGGGAAATGCCACCCCCGGGGCTGGGGCCGGGCTCCTCGGCTGCCCCGGCCCGCCCGCCAGGAGAGGCAGCAGCACCGAGAGGCGGGGGAAAGGCTGAGCCCCAGCGCTTCCTCTCAACTCGCGAAAAAAGCCTCGCCCAGGCAAAGTTGTTTGACCATAAAAGGCGCGAGGCTGCGCGCACAGCTGAGCTCACTCGCTGGGGAATGTGGCAATGAGGTAACGGGGGGACGGGGCTTGCTGGGGCAGCGGCCCCGGGCTGTGCCGGCTGGGGAGGGGGCTGTTCTCTGCCCGCCGGCAGACGCGACTGAGACGCGTCTGTCGGGGTTTCCCACCGGTGCTCTCGGCACCGACCCTGGGCTGGGCTCGCTGACTGCCCCCCGCACAGAACCCTGCTCCTCCCGCCTTCCCTAACCTTGGAGCTGCCCCCAGCCCGTGATTTCACTTCCAGTCGCTGAGCTGGATTTTCGGAAGAAATGCGGCGGCTCTGGTGAGTCAGGGTCCCTGCTGGCCTCTTCCTCGCCAGAGCCAGCTGTGAGAGCATCTGACTCACGCTCCCCCATTCTGCCAGAAATTAAAGCAAACATCAGATGACTCCACCGTGCAGAAAAGCGACTTGTTCTCCTTGCACTGGCTGCAAGGCAAACACTATAAGCTGGTTTATATCAAATACTATCCACAGGAATTGCTTTGTTGGATTGCCAGTGCTGCACATCGGTTTTATTTTTATCCCAATGCTGGCTGCTCTAGAACGGGGACAACCTGACCCAGCACAACAGAACATGTAATTTTCAACCCCAGCCTTTGCTGCTTCTTGCTTCAAAGCCTCTCAGGAAGGAGGAGCACCTATAAAGGCAGAATTCCTGTGCTTTGTGCAATCATTATACTTGGACTTCAGAATTTGGTCTTAATACTGGGGTTAATACCCTTACTGTTGCAAAAGCCCTGGAGAATTACTGTATTTGGTAATGCTCAAGGGATTTGGGGTTTGTCTGCTCCTAAGACCTACCTATCAACACAGGTATCTTTCAGTACTGGTAATTTACTTGCAGGTGGGTGAGTAAGCCACAAACCACACCAGTGAGACTCCCAGTCTGCACTACTGCAAAATGCTTACATTAGAGAGCTAGGCAAAGAGATTCATCCAAGGCTTGAATCCAGTGTAAACAAATCTTTAATTTTACACATAAGGCTTGTACAAAGAGGTTATATCTTTTTATTTGACCAGATGATACAGTTGGAAAAATTTGGTTCTCTGAGGTTTTTCAGTGTTGCATACCATATGAAAATGCCAACCATAACAATGTGTAGCACTGAGCATCTCACTCCTCACATAGCTGCAACCATTGATATATAGCTGTGAACTTCTTAGGCATATATAGCTCTTCTGTGGGTTCTAAATAACCCTGAAGTTACTGCTGCTTTTGTAGGCATGGCATCAGCTCCGTTACCTCACATGATTAACGCACAAAGTAGTTATATAGGATAAGGAAGGTATCTCTGTGCTATCTCTCTTCTAACACTGTCACTTTTCTATTGCAGTGAGTCTTTTTCCCTCTTGTTCGGGTAAAGATGTCAGTGCAGAGCTAAAAAGATTTCATTGCGGAATTGCTCACCAAATTCTGGAACATCACAGCACCCTTTACACAATCAGCCTGACGTCAGAGAACTCTGCTGCTGTTCCCTGGGCTAGCCTTGACTCCAGAGGAAACAAAGAATGTCTCAGACTGAGATTAAAAAAGTGCTGAGTGAATATGAAAAAAAGATCTGTGCTCTCATATTTTCTGGTCACATCCCCATAAACCTAGATGCTTGCATGTTTGATTGTCTCACCCATGTGGTGATGTTAAAAGTTCATGAAGGCAGATAAAGCAAAGAGGGAATAAGAAAAGCAGATCCTCTTAGGCATATTGTATTAATTCCTCACTATGAAGAAACACATACGAAACAGAGGTGTTTTGCAGGTTGCACATGTGAAAGGTAGACTTCTCAAATCAGAATATATCAGAATACACAGGGGGAAGCTAATCTGATTTCATGCTTGCCATAGAGTGGACTTAAAGTTTGTGCTTTTGTAATCGGAAATGAAGATGATTTTCCTATGTTAGTTCTGATTCGTCCTGAAAGAGAATTAGAATCTCCTTATGCTAGCAACCTTCCTTCATGGAAATACTTGCTTGAAAGACTAGACAGTTTTCTGCTGCAAATGAAAATTAGAGCCCTAAGATGTACACAGTTGTATTCACTCTCATTAGCTGAAGGAAAATATTAGTCCTGAAGAGGCATTTAGCTGTCTGGGTACAGTGATGGATTAGCAGGTATACTTAGCTTGCGCCACACCTAATTCCACCTGGAATTAGCAGCAGTCCTCTGCATAAATCATTTTGTCTGTCCCATACCATGACTAAAAGTGATCTAATATTTTGGATTATATTGTGGTGCGAATGCTACTATACACAATGGGTGAAGTGACAGCCCACTACAAAGTGGGAGGCATTTAGAAGACGAAGTTCTAGCTGGGTGCTTCTCTGAGGCAAGTGACAGGATGCAAGCCCCAGTACTGGCTATCAAATCAAAGCTTAGAAATGCTTAGAGTTCAAGGCACTCACCCCAGAGAGACTAAGTTTTACTGGAGACAGTTATAAAGAATCTTCACTGGTAATTCGGTCATGTAATGCAAAGAGTAAATAAAGAATAGTGCCACACAGAAGTGATGTGGCAAATTCATATACTGCACTGGCATGAGGAATATGCTAGCAGTGGTTAGGTGCCTATAAAATGAAAATAAAAATAGATGCAAGAGAGGAAAAAAATAAGTCCTTGAATGCCAGAACACTATCAGGGAATTAAACCTGTTGGGCAGAAAATCTGTTCTGATAGCCAGGTAGGGTTCAGGTAGCTGCAGATGGGAATCTTTGTGTTAAATACATGTTTAATGTCAGAAGAAAGCAATCTGGAATCTGGACAGGGTGCTTTAGTTATTAATAATGTAAAATGTCTGCATCTGTATAATTTCTATTCATATCAACAGATCAGTTAGTGCCATTTTTTCTCAGCGTGAGTTGGTTAACAATTAGTGATGCCACACAGGAGTCCATGTTTTTCCTAAGCAGAGAAAAGTTCTTGTATCTGTGTCGAGTCTCTGATGCTTTAGTTATATAACTTCTGTTTAGTCTAACCACGTTTTATTGATTATTGCTAAGTTACCACTTAATAAGCTTTCCCTGTGCTGTATTAAATGCTATGTCTGGGCCTACTGGAAGAGTTAGGAACATGTAATGGATCTGCTTTGGTCCCCAGGCCGAGAGGTACAGATGAAGTTAGGCCTGCTCTATCCAGGGCAGGACCACCTGCAGCAAATTGCCTTCATCCATACGGACCAACAGGTGTTTCAGAGGGACTCAATGAACTCAGAGTTCTTTTCCAACCTGAACAATTCCATGATTCTATGTAATGCACCTTAGTAAGAGGTCTCCTAAGATCCCCTGTGCTCCTACAGCACAGCCCTCCCCTGGCATGCTCCTTGCTCCTGCCCTCAAGTGCCCTCTCCATGTGAAAGACTACACCTGGCATAGATTGTCACCTGCCGCTCACACCCTTTGTGGAGGCCATGACACATGCAGAGCTTTCTCCTGACCAAACAGCAGTTTCAAATTGGAGTGCCTTAGTCCCTTGCGGGCTGCGTGTCAACAGCTGTGTGCCAAACACAGAGAGCTGTGCTGGGGACAGCAGAGCCTTAAGAGACAGCAGTCCTTATGAGCCTAGTCATCTTCCTGCATCTGTGAAACTGGCACACAGTCAGGAATGCTATTTGCAAAGGTCATGAATTATGAAGTCCCTGAATGACCAGCTACCCAGGACATATATCTAGTGAGTCCCTGCTGGTTCTCTTCAAAGCACACATCAGAACTGTCCCTCCCCAAGAAGGAAAGCTGTTTAGTAGCTACATAGAGCCTCTGTGATCTCTGCAACTGTAGGCCCTCAAATTCCACTGGGGAGGTATTGCATGGTACACATGCACATACGTACATACTTCAAAAGGCCATTCCACCCACACACATACAATTAGATTACCCTGACTAAAACACTAGAATAGGCCAAAAGCTGTAAATAGAAAAAAAATCCAAACCCATGAAACACTTTTTTTAATGAGGCAAATCAGACACATACAAATAAGAAGGAGCAGAGGAACTCTGTGGTATGACCATGGTCATGCCAGGACATGACTGGCCATCAGAGCAGCCAGGCAGCCAGGAGAACAGGGGACTGGGTGGTGTCTGTCCAGGGAAGAAGCTCCATTTCCAGCAAGGCTGCAGGTCTTTCCTAGACAGAGCCATAGCAGGGGCTCCTGAGCAGGAGGTGCAGCTCCCAGATGAATCACCACTGCTGTTTCCTTATCTCCTTTCACCAAAATTTCCTGCTGAGCTGCTGTCTCTATCTGCTTCTCAGCATGGCAGCAGGCCTGCAATTCCATGGCTCCTGGGGCTTGCTCACTGACAGGCTTCCCCTCACACGGCGCTCCCACACCTACTGCTCACTGCTGCTGGGCTCTGTGCCCGAGGAAAGAGGGATGCAAGCAGGCTGTCCCAGCGGATATCTCTTCCCTCAGGTGCTGTATGACCTGTTCTGCAACTCTGGAAAACTATGAGATGGCTCCTGGGGCATGCCCGTGTTTGTGGTTGAGTATGGACAGCTTGCCAGAGCTCATTTTGCTCGGAAAGCTGCCATTTCCACATTCCAAGGCACCCCTAGCATTTCCTCAACTGTATGCCCCACCCATTGCCACCAGCAAGACAAGCGGCGACATATTTGGCCGTTCTGTGGCATATATTACTGCTTGTCAGAACTGACTATCAAAGAAACGCATCTGTCAGCCTGCTAATTTAAGAGTTCCTGTGTGTGGTGCAAGCCTCTTTCCACCCGAGTGCCATGCTTTCGTGCAGAAGTCTCCTTTCTTCACTCCATTATGTAGTCTTGTAAACATGGCACGAACAAGCCATGCTCCTTCCTACAAATGAGTGTAATCAATAGATACAGGTACTCCTGGGTGCTCACTGTGTTGCCACCTAGGGGATTTTGAAAAAAAGTCCCCAAAAATAATTCCAGTATGTATATGTGTCGTGGGGAGGGTGTCACATCCTGGAAAAAGGGTTCATTGCCCTCATCCTCCCTGTGACAAAGCTGAGAGGCCAAAAACAGGTTCTCAACTCTCTTAATATCATACTGAGCCTCCTCCTATGTCATCCAGTAGAAGTTGTGTAGTGGCTTCCCAGGAAAGCGTCTGGTGCAGCTGCTTGGCACTGGAGGGACAGAGATGCTGAGCTACAGTCTCATTATCCCGGGACAGAATCCTAATCAGTCCAGTCCACACATGGCCCCTTTCTATCCCAGTGCTATTATTTTCCTGCATAAGAACTGGGATAGCCAGATAAGCAGAGAAGGCTTTGGAGACTGCTAATTCTCTTTTGTAGTGTGCCTACAAAGAGGTGCCATGCATATGTCAGGGCCTGCTGGACCTGTGAGTACATTAGGCATGCAAAAGCAGATTGCTCTGGTCAGGAAGAATGAAGCCTGTTATAGGCCACACCTACCTTATCTATAGGGTGTGTATCCTGAAGCAAAGTACCCTCTCATAAAACCAAATAACTGGTTAAGTCCAGATTAGAGTCCTGGCAAAACCTAGTATGTACACAGTATAGATGATCGTGGAACCAAGGCCTGGAGCAAAGTAACAAACTAACCAAACAGACAATACAGGCATATGGTCCAACAGCCTGCTTGCAAAAAAAAAAGAAAAAAAAAGAAAAAAAAGAAAGAAAAAAGTAAGAAAGAAAGAAAGAAAAAAAGATACCCCAGGCCAAATGTTACTCACAAACTGCACAGTAAAACCATTTGAGTACAGCTGAGTACAGCTTTCTTGCTTTCCAAAAGCAAAAGGTGTAGGGCTATATGAAGTTCCTTGCAGTTCCCAGGTTAAGTACATGTGGCTACTAGTACCTTTGCTAGTTAATTTACTGACAGTTTGAATAAAAGGATAACTATAGACCAGACAAAAATGTTTGACTGTTTCATGGGATTGTCAGGATAATTAGCAGGGACTTGCAGTGGAGCCACTGTCCTTTCAGTGGCAGCTAGGAGTCTGTGACAAGTGACAACTTACAGGAGAGAGCTGGTTTTCAAACAGAGTATGATTTTCAGTAGGTTGAAAATATAAGGGTGTGACAGGCCTTACTGAAGATCTGTGCTAAGTTCATTCTGTATGCAGCAAAGTGATCAAGAACTGACTGTTCAGGATAGGGTAGTAGCAGTTATAGGCCACCCTTGTCAGCTTTTGTAGCTAGTCTAAGTGACATTGAGAGATCAGTAGCCCCAGCTATTGTTCAAAATGCAGGAGAGGTCCTCAAAAAGTGTTCCATTTTGTATTACCAAGTCACTGACTGTTTGCCCATTGGGTTCTCCAGAGGTATGCTGGCATAACAGAGACATAGCCTAAATCTGGATCAGCTGACTCTCACCACTTTGCCCCAGTGCAAAGTGCTTTTCCTCTCATAACTGTGAACCATCCCTGCCTGTCAGTCACAGATGCCTGGGCAAAGGCTCAAGGCATAACATTATCTTAGAGGTCTTTTTCAACCATAATGTTTCTATGATTCTGTGATTAAAAAACTCAGCTGTGGATGTACATTTCTGGAGATGCATTTCCAAGGCATTCTTCAGTCGTCTTGATGAAGGTCAATATGATGATCATGTCTCCGAGGTACTTGGCAAACCTCCCACCCCTTTGCTTCCATGGCTTATGAAAGAAGTCATTTGGAACATTTAATCTTATCCAAAGCATTCAGTTTCCATATAAACCACTTTAGATTTGCATTTGGCCAGTTGCAATCTGCCTGAAGGTCATCTGTGTTCAGGCTTCATATGCAAATATACTTCTTCCCTGGGATTCTTGAGTCCCAGGTAATGCGTGTGACAGTGCTGGCTAAAAGCTGGGAGCAGCAGGTAGTGAAAGATGTTTGGAAACTAAGCCAGCAGAATCTCATCAGGTTGCTAATGCAAATAGGCTCAGGTTATGAGAAAAGCCCTATCAAACCATTTTCTGCAGAGTGACTGATGGTTTCAGAGACAGTGTTAGTTGCCAAAAGAAGTGAATGGGATATTTACAAAGCTATTTCTCCAGATCAGTGTTGCTTTTCCTAGGCCTCCCACCAACAGCTTTCTTCCCAATGCCTTGGTACATAGTGTTCAATGCCATGAAAAGGATTGCTGGGTCTTACCAGCAACAATCCTTTTGTTTCCTGTTTATTTGGCCTTTATGGCCATGCTTTCCAAAACTGTATCACCCCAAGGTGGTCATTAAGCTCCTATTTTAAGAGCATAAAACAAAAATGAGATGTGATAAAAACAGGAAGGCTATATTTGTTTGAAAATGTTTTTGGAGTAAACCAGAAAATAATGTGGATTAGTGTAAGGGCTTGGCAGATTGGAAACATTGCAAGAACCACACATTACATCCAATAATCAATGTACAGGCAAGCAGTGCAACCTCAGATGTAATAACCTGAAAGGCAAAGAGGCCACCTTAGTTCCAGTTGTCCACTTGCTTTGGGACACACTGGACAGCCTGCATTTCTCCAATGCAGTAAAACGGCTCCCATTTTGCCCTGATCTAAGAAAGAGGAAATCTGCAGAGAGGTCCACATTTAAATGTACATATGGGATACTATCTGTACCCATTCCCCCTTAAGTTTCAAAGGAGGCATTCCACAGCGGCTAGACTACATACTGCAATGAGTTTTCTTGAGGAATGGGACAGGAAAGGGTAGAGGGTACAGTTCATCTGTGAAGAATATGGATGAAGGTCTGGTCTGGTTGATGCTGTTCATTGTCTCTAACTCCTCAGATGGTGTCACTGCAGACAGATATCAGTCCTTTGGTGCCAAAAACCTAAATTCAACTTAATGGCCTTAGCTTGCAGTCAAGATTAGAGGGACACTAAATTGTAGACTTTTTTTACTCTTTAATCTTGCATATTCTCAGGCCCCCGGCTTGGTTTTGAGGCTGGAATATCTCCATCATTAGACTCAAAATTCATTTTGTCTTTCAGCCTACACTGATAAAAACCCTGCAGTATGCTGCATCCTGCTTTGCTGTTTTACCAGATTATGCCAGAGTCCTGGAGTCTCCATTTGTGTTTGCTTTTAACTCAAAAATTGTTATTCTCCAAATCCCTGCACCTCCAAGCAAGGAATGGAATTTCAAGTTACATGGTACCTGAAGAATTCCGCTCTCCTAAACACAGGATCTCCTAAACAATTATTTATGTGACTTGAGGGACCACAAGACCAGAACTCTCCTCATCTACAATAATTTCAACTCTTTCTTCCAGCTGACAGTAAACCGAGGAAGAAGTAGTAAATATGGAAGTATGATAAATGTTCTCTTACCTACTGCAGACTAAAAACAATTTGGGGCAGTTAGAAAGGACGAGCAGCAGGTGGGAGCAGATGAAAGCTACCAGCCTTTGCCTTAGCCCAGCATTAATACATAGTATCTCCACAGACTCTCTGGTGCAAGAATAAACATTATTCCAAGAGTTACTAGTAGCCACCTCTTGAACTGCATTGGTGGATTTCTTTCAAGGATCAGCTATGATCCCAACAGGTTTGAGGTCAGGATGCTCTTCTTTGCTGGGCTGCTTCTAATAGGGGATGCCTCCTAGTTACAGAATCACGTGGATTGGAAAGGACCTCGGAGATCATCGAGTCCAACCCTTGATCCACTACCACCGCGGTTACTGGACTATGGCACTAAGAGCCACATTCAGTCTCATCTTAAAAACCTCCAAGGAAGGAGAATCCACCACCTCCCTGGGCAGCCCATTCCAATGCCTGATTACCCTCTCTGTAAAGAACTTCTTCTGAATATCTAACCTAAACCTCCCCTGGCACAGCTTAAGGCCATGCCCTCTTGTCCTACTGCTGGTTGCCTGGGAGAAGAGACCAACCCCCATCTGGCTACAACCTCCTTTCAGGTAGTTGCAGAGAGTGATGAGGTCTCCCCTGAGCCTTCTCTTCTCCAGGCTAAACAACCCCAGCTCCCTCAGCCTCTCCTCACAGGACTTGTGCTCAAGTCCCTTCACCAGCCTGGTTGCTCTTCTCTGGACCTGCTCCAGCACCTCAATATCCTTCCTGAACTGAGGGGCCCAGAACTGGACACAGCACTCCAGGTGTGGCCTCACCAGCGCTGAGTACAGGGGCAGAATCATTTCCCTGTTCCTGCTGGCCACACTGTTCCTGATCCAGGCCAGGATGCCATTGGCCTTCTTGGCCACCTGGGCACACTGCTGGCTCTTGTTCAGCTTCCTGTCAATCAGCACCCCCAGATCCCTTTCTGCCTGGCTGTTCTCCAGCCACTCTGTGCCCAGCCTGTAGCGCTGCAGGGGGTTGTTGTGGCCAAAGTGCAGGACCCGGCACTTGGCCTTGTTGAACCTCATCCCGTTGGAATCAGCCCAGCTCTCCAGTCTGTCCAGGTCAGAAGGTAGCATCAGGATGTCAAGTGTTGCAAGACAGCAAGAAGAGAAGGCAGCAAGGCAGACTCTTCTTAGATCCTGTTCCTCAAATTTCGGTAGAGAACACAGAAAGAAGCAAGGTCCAAATGTTCTTATTAAGGTCGTTGTCAGCAGGGAAAGACATTAGACCTCAGAAGACTTGTAAACAGATGGGAATGGAAAGGTCACCTCCAAATAAGCACAGAGGGAAACATTCTGGAACCCACCATATTCCTTATGGACTGCAGCAGAGCAGAGCAGAGCAGGTAGATGTATTCACATCTTCCAGAAACAGCAGCAGGCCTGACTTGATTCCAAAAATAGTTTGAGTCAATGTTGATTTGCCAGAGCCTACTCACAACAGCTGTGTTCTCTGTTAGAGAGCAATTTCTGGAGATTTTTTAAAATATGAGGGCCATTCTGTCAGTGCATGAGTGAACAGTTTAAGTCGATATTTTGCTTCAGGATACATTATACTGTCACTATTCCAGACTTAAGAATTCAGCAGTGAGGACAGAATCACTAGCTTTTAAAATAAGAAGTACTTTCTTTGTTCAGACTTGCTTTTAAGGTTTAGAGTATTTTTGTATCTTTTTATTAAGATCTGTAAAACTCCAAAAGCACATTGAGGAAAAAAACCAACCAAACAAACAATGTATTTTTAAAACTGTGAGTATCCACAGTTTCTCTGAGCTTCTAGTCCCCCATCTCCAATATATCAAAGGGAGAGAGTGAGGAGATGACAACTGATATTTTGTAAGGCTAAAAATATTGTGCCTTTTTACATAACACTGAGAATTTAAAAAGCACATTAACTGCTTGCAGATTATTTTTAAAAATGCAGTTTGAGCAACACCACTAGTATAGATTCAACTGACATTTAGCAGAAGTAGCTGCTGTATATTTCACTGTTGGGAAATGAGACATTCAGTAGAGAATTAAGTAAATGTTTTAAAAAAGGCAAAGTAAGACTCAGACTGCATCAAAGATGACTGCACCCTAATATACACCTCACATTTATGTCACGGGTGGTGTCTGTTTCTCTAATGCATATCAAGTAGCCTTTTTGACCCTTCAAAGCCACCCCCTCAGACCTCCCCTCTTGGCACTACCTACCTGATGGTGAGGAACCTTGACACTCCCAGTGTGACTGCAAGAGGTTCAACAAATAACCTTTTTTTTTTTACGCTCCCAGAATTTTCTTTCCTTTTTCCTCCCCATTTGTTAGCATCTGCTGAGCCCTTCCTGGCAGGGAGGGAGTGGGAAGGAGTGCTTGTCTGAAATCACTTATCTTCCCATTTCACTTGCTGCTGGAAAAGGCCCAGGCCATAGTGGCAGAAACTGGAATTTGAGAGCATGGCCTGGAATACCTTCAGTCTCATTCTACGTGTAGCAGGCATTAGGTGGTTTAGATACAAGGTAAGGACATATGAGGATGCAGAATAGATTTATGAAAGACACTTGCCAGAATGGTGTTGCTGAGTGGGTGAAGTTTGTGACAGATAAGGCAGACTTGCTAATTCTTTGATGCTGAGCTGCAGTTCAGAGAGCAATGGTTCTCCATGTTCAAATGGAAGATGATGCATGATCACATGCAGTAGGTCAGTGTGCTACAGAGGCATCAGTGAAATGCTAACAGAGCAAGCTGCACCAGCACAGTCCCAGATGGTAAATTCCTTTTCTAGGTCTTCTGTAAAGTCTTGAAATGAGAACTGTATGAAAATGAGATCTTAATATACACAGAACAGAGCATGACACTTCTGCATGACTCTGGATAAAAATCAAAACATGGATGAAGATGCTGAAAGAATATTACACTTGCAAAAAACCTGCAAAACAGCAATGTTCTGAAAAACTGTGAAGCTACAAATTCCTAAGAAAAACTAATGGAAGGCAAGTATCAAGATGAGATGAGAAAAGAATGGCAAACACTGAGCATTGAACATTTATTGTACCAACATGTCAAACCCATGTGTTATACAGAAAGCTGACTACACTTTAATAAAATACCACCAAATTAAGCAAGGTCACATAACAGGGATCTTGCAGCAAAGCACGCATGTGAGTCCTGTCTATTGTTAGATTACAGCTAGCCCACTGCTTGCCTGCACTTTATGTGTTGGGATGACATACCTCTCCACTGCAGAAATTCTTAAAATTTGTTTCAGAAACATATTTTTTAAGAATCTCAATTTGCATTGAGTGTGTTTTTAAGGTATCTAGCTGACATCAAAGTATTGAATTCCTCTGAGTAAGACTGTCCTTAATTTGGGACACTCCATCAATGTTCAGTTTCCAATAGATCATGCCAGGATATACAAAGCATGTGTTTCTGCTTCGGCAGCACAGGCCAATTTGAGAACTTACCATGCAGGGAGAGAGGAAAATAATGTTTTGGCACTCACTACTACCTCTCTTCAGCAATATGGGACAAAGTACCCAGGAGGATTTTTTGATAAATACACTATTGAGGTATTGGTTATTTGTATTGATGAGTTCTATCTCAGCACTGAATATGCTCTCCTAGAAGTTTTTTATGAGCTGTGGGTGCAGGTGGAATAAGCTCCCATTTGCTCAGATGTGAGTGCAGGTTAGCATGAGCTTATACCACAATATGCAATGCAAACATATCCTACCTCTCTCCATCTGTTGTCCCTTCTAATCTTCAGTTGATTCACACGCCTCAAATGTTTTCCCAGCTTGAAAGGACCCAGCCTTTCACTTATGTCAGATAAGTTGCACCACTTTCAGGATCTGAACTACATTGACACTGCTTTTTTTTCATTCTTTAGACCTCATAAAAAGCCTTTCAGTTTGTCTCCTGCACCAAAGGAGCTCTGAACAAGAACAACTGTATGAGTCATTTTGCTATCTCATTTCCTTTTTGGTCCACATGAAAATCCTATCAGTAGCTAATACAGCTTGATGTAGAATTAACTCTTATGGCATCTATCCATTACTTCTATGAAGCAATTACTGAGATCTCTGCCAGAAGTAGCTTTTGCTGGGGAATCCAAACTGCCAGCGGAAGGAGGCCAGAAGAGAAGCATACTGGAGCTACAGTCCCTGGAGGATGACTTCTGCCTCTATAGATCTGATACAGATACTATTTTTGTAAACATCTCCTACTCATGAACTTCATAGGCCTCTGTATATTTTCCACAGCTGAAGACAAATCTTGCAAGAAGCATGTAAGAAGTTTCTCCGTGTCTTTCTGGGATAGTAGTTGGTCACACGATATTACATAAGTATTTTAAAAAGCATCAGAGAAGGAGAAGGTGAACATTCATTTTTCAGAGCCTTTTCACGGAAAGATAGACATGGTTCCCAATGACACCTCTGGGGACAGGAGTAGACAGAAGGAAGACATATTTGGTGGTTGGTGATCTTTACTTGGAAGTGGAGCAGTAGTTGGTAAGATTTATATTGGTATTTTTTTCATTTTAACTGGTTTAAGTGGTAGCTAAGGGAGATGACAGGGGCACATTACCTACTGTGATATAATCTGCATCCCTGATAATTAATTGATGAAAAGAATAAATTTACTCAGCAGGTATGACAGTGACAATAGCTCTGTATTTTATAAGCAGTATTTCTTGGGAGCTGCATGTTCCGGTATTTATAATTTATAAGATCTTTATATTTATATAGAGATATAGGGAACACTTGGTAAAATAGGTTTAATGCATTCATCAATGGCTTATAGAAAAGATAAACACTGCTGAACAGCTGTCTCTTAAAACACAAACAAGAAGTTAACAATTTACAGCATAAGCCAGTCTCCAGGTTTATGATAGAGGCCTCAGAGTGGGTTTAGAACAAGTTGTTAAAAACTATACTTGATCTAAAACTGCTTTACTCTCTGCTGTTACCAGCCCCTCTACCAGGCACAAGGTCACTATCTTTAGCTTTGCTGGAATTATGTTTTCCTCCCCACTCATTCCTGCTCAGACTTACAGTGACCACTCAGTCTGAATGCTGGGCGGGGGGGAAGAGACTATTGGAGGCATGGGTGCTTGTCTGTTCCCAAATCACCTTGGCACACAACCCCAGAAACAGGTGATCCTTGCCTAGGAGCACATGTTTATTGAGTTGATTATGGCATCTCAATTTCTCTGTTGCATTCAGGACAAAGGTTCAGGAACAGAGGAAGAAAAAGTATCAAGGGAGCTTTATGTTGCACTTCCTCCAGCAGCATCCTTGACCTACTTTGGGCAGCACTAAGGCTCTGCTCTGCAAACACAAGTTCCTAATGGCCGTGACCCACAGCCCCACAACAGGTCAAACCTCCCTTCTCCTTTGCCCAGCATGCCTTCACAACAGGGGCTGTGGAAGGGCAGGTCTACAGCTCTACAATAAACAGAGAGGCACATAACTTCATCCATCATACAAATAATTTAGGAGGTTGCAAGTGGCTGTTTTCTACTGCTCCTTCCCGCTATGTTAAGGATCAAGTGTTTCTCTAGACACTTAAATATCTCTCTCCCAACCCTGTATGAAAACTTTTTTTTACAAAGATCTTTCAGACCAGCATTTAAATCAGCACTTATCAAAGGTATTTTGTACACAATTTCCTACATGAAATTATAGCCTCATTGTTTAAGAAAGTACCCACAATGCTTAGAGAAAATACTCAGCGCCCGTCAAAGTGTTTTTCAAAGAAAACAAAACCATTTATTTTCTGTCATTTACCTCCAGTTCCTTGCAGCAGCAATGGGAATACTGTTGCTCAGGAAAAGCAAGGACTGAAACTGTGGGGGACAGTTAGATTTATGCTCTGTTTCAGTCCCTTCTTCAGAGACTCAGTCCTGTCACTTCCCTCCTATGTGACAGTTCTCATGAAACCATGTATTTCTTCAGAATGTAAAATAGATACTTTTCTTATGCAACTGTATGATAACGCATTTCAACTGATTTTAGAAAGTTAGTTATTGGCTTGTCAAAACCTAGAACCTGTTCACTGATGATGAGCTCCCTATTGCATAGAACCTACAGTAGAGAGGAGCCAAACAGCTGGGTGAAAGCTGAGAGATGATAGTCTAACAAAGTCTGCTCAACTTCTAATGAGAAGGAAATTTGCTTTAAATATGGAGATTTATGTAAACATGGTCCATAATAAATAAGGGTGTGACTAAGAACCAAAGGATGGTGAAGAGTCTATCCTTTCATTAAGCTGACTATATTAAAAATGGCAGACAAAGCATGGCTGTAGGTGCCAAGATGGGTATTGCTTCCAGCAGCTAAGTGATATTGATTCCAAATTAAAAAAAGGAGGGAGCTTGTGGCATCAGGACATGTGAGGCAGCCACAAGACAGGCCAATAGTTCTGTGGAGTGAATGAATAGACACTCGGGTATAATCCTCCTTCTCTCCAGTTCCTTTTTGTGCTGTGCATGTCTGATACTTACTTTGCAGCAGCATGGGTGCTTGCCAGACCCCTATGTAAACTAGACCCCTATGTAAACTATCAGCTCACTAAAGCATCAGAAGACAAATCCATCAAGAACTGGAAAGCAGCTTTTCAGGCAGGGTAAGTGCTAGGACTTGTCCACCTGCCTGTAGAATCACATCCTGAGGCAGAAGTCAGAGCAGATGTAAATGATATTGGAGCTTAATGAAAGGAAAGCCAAATGTGCACTTGCTAGGACCTGGGGTGTGACTTTGAGCTTAAGTGATAGACAAGCTAAAGCATTACACAGGGGGAATAAAATAAGAAGAGTCAATGTGACTTACCTGAAATCTTCATTTCAGCAGTGATCACTCACAGTGCAGAAAGCAGGTTCACTGAGGAACAGATTTAGATTGGGTGGGTGGGTGAGAGAGAGAAGGGGATTAAGATGAAACCAGACTCTCTCTGAACAGAGGAAAAGGGATGCCTCACAGCTGTGTCAGTAATACATCTTCTCAGGCCAGGGTGAGATGCAAATGCTGTTTGGTGGAGTTTGGTGAAACTGCTGAGGACAGCTGTCCTGATCGATCTGTCCACAGGAGACTGCACACACAACAGTTGGCTGGGCAGCCAAAAACATTTATCTGAAGCAGGACTTGTGTCTTAATATACCACACTTCTCTTTGCAATTTGCTTTTGTTTCCCCTTTCCTTGCATTTAGCCTTCGAAGTCAACATAGATCTGCTTTTTAGAGATGGTGAAACACCTCTGGTTAACAGGAAGCTCTGCCAGACCTATGGTTCCCTGGTATTTTTATAACCTTGGCTTCAAGAGTGCAGATACATTGAGAAAAGCATCTTTAGTGAGTCATTCAAAAAGACTAGGTGAAAACTGATAGGTTTGGAAATACATGGGGGAGGTGGAAGGAAGAGTGAAAAAGGAAAAGAATTCTAGTTGAGGAAAACCTTCATCCTCAGGAGAGATCTAATGTGTTGTACCCAGTGATAAGCATTATAGCACCAGAGCAGACTGGCCTCGGGCACCCAGAGAGGAGAAGACTATGATCTCCTACACTTCAGCAGTGTCATATTCATCATACATAGACTTTATGGTCTTTGAAACCATAAAGAAGGGAAAAGATACAATAGCTGCATATATTCAGACAGTGCTTTTTTTCCCCCTGCCTCCATAAATTTCCTTCCTATATAAATTTTAGTTTGTATGACTAGACTTCCTGCTTATTGTTTCAGAGAGTCTGGCAAAATATGATATGCCTGAAGTCCTTTTTTTTCTTCATTTCTTTTTTTCCTTCTTTAGCCTGACTGTAAATGAATGGGAAAACGATTGAACTTACATATTCCCTGGGACTGCTGTTAATGAGGGCTGTTCAGCTCTCTTCAGTGACTTCTCAGCAATGCTGACAAAACCTGAATTTTCCAGGCCCAAGGATAAGATCAAAATAGCTCACTTGGGATCAACGAAATTCCATTTGCCATTAACTAGAGATGAGTGGAAGGATGCTGACGAGATCAGAGAGGCTTTTGGGGCAAAGAATGCACAAAGGACCAGGGAGAAATCCTGAGCATTTCAGAGAGTGGAGCTGGAATGAGCAGAATGAGGAGAGACCGTGGTGGTGGGGAAGTGGGCAAGGAGGACACTGCCTGTTGCTTGTGCCATCAGCTGAAGAAGAATTTGGGCTGTGAAGGGAGCTGACCTAACCACACTTTCTCCACCTGCAGAGATCCCTCCTCACTGCCATGTTAGCGTGGAGGACGCGGAAAAGGCCTCAGCAGTCATCCTCAGGGATAAGCTTCCTTCACCGACCTGCCGGGCCACGGGCAGAGAGAGGCCGGGCAGCGCCGCACATCTGCGCCCCGCGGCCCCGAGCCCCGCAGCACGGCCGGGGCAGAACGGGCGGTGAACGCCGTCCTCCCGCCCGAGCTCGCTGTCGGGGCCGCTCCGCTAGCCGCCCGCCTCTC
>VXAY01004935.1:74537-342499 GCA_013399855.1 Oxyruncus cristatus | reverse complement strand
GCGGTCCCCGCTGGGCCACCCCGGCATTTCCCGCTAAAGGGACTGGCTGCTTTCCGACCTCCACCGCTCCCTACCTTCTCCGCCTACTCGCTGCTGAGGCTGCCGCCTCTCCCCGGAGCACCGCCGGAGTGATGGGCTGCATCGGATCCCGCACCGTGGGTAAGGCGTTGGCGGGGACGGCGCTAGAGGATGCTCGGGCAGCCGCGGACCCCGCCCGGGGACCGGCACCGCGGGTGGCGGGTCGCCCCTCGCAGCCCCCCTCCTGCCTGCCCGTCCAGCGCCATTAGCTGCGTGCGACCCTTCCCCATCTCCCCCTGTGCCCGGTCTCCCGTGGCGTGGCGGGGCTCCGCGGAGCCCCGGCCGCTGGCCTAGGCGCTGGCAGCGCGGCGGCGAGACGTGCCCGGGGCCGGGGGTCGTCTGCCCGTGTCACCCGTGACGGAAGGTCGCGGAACATGTGGGTCAGTGCGGCGCCTCCGGAGGAGGGGGTGGGAGCGGGGTGTGCCGTGCCGTGCCTCCCGGAGCGGCATCAGGCGGACGGCGGCTGCCTCCTTTGCTCACTAGCGGTTTATTGTTATCCGAGGATACATAACATTGCATGATCTGCACGTCTTCTGCTCTCCCCCTTCCCCCTGCGTAGACTTCAGTGGAGAACAGCAAACAAATCTGAATCCCTTCCCTCTCGCAGAACGATTGCGAGGGGACACAGGGAGAGGGATAGCATCCTTCTAGTGGGCCATGCACATTTTACAGCAGAGGATCCCAAGCCTTAGGCTGTGTAACCCAGCTCTCCCCTCCTACACACATGCAGATACCAAAAGATCCCTTGATCCCTAAGCACAGGTCTCTACAGGTAAAAACAGCATCCTAGGCACGCTTTCTTCCCTGCTGGAAAATTTCTTTCTGTGCAAACCACAGGTACAGTCATCAGTTATGTGGAGATGTATCATTCAAGACACCAAAAGAATCTCTTGAGAGCAGAGCAGAGTTCATTTGGTAGTACATGTTTCTCTACCAAGCCTGTCCACACAGCACACGGGCATGGTGACATTTGTGGGAAAAGGAGACCTCTGAGCATAACAGAGTTGCAGCACGTCCTCAGAATAAATCCAAGAGGCTATCTCAAAGCCTGGTGTTGTGACACTTGGTCTCAATGCCCTTTATGAGCACTTCCAGGGAACCTACTCCTGCAGCAGCAAACTTAAACTACAGAATCTACTTTCTACTTTGGGAATTAATTCCCATATCTAGCCTATGTCTCTTAGTGGTCTCAAATGTCCTCATGACCTAAAGAAATCTCTGAGATCTTCTGTAATGTCCACATGGCAATGATCACTGCATTAGTTCCCTTAAGATTCTTCAAGCTCACCTGGATCTCTCTCTCTATAACATATCAAAACATATATTGCCTACACCTCCTGCATTGCCCATATCCCTCACACATCCACACTGCCAAGGACATTATTATCCTGTTAGCTCGGAAATTGTCCATGTGCCTTTTATTGATGTGTGTCTGAAGTAGCAGCGTTAATTCTTGTTCTCTCTTCCCCCACCACAACACTCTTGAAATAAAGAAAAAGCATGGATCTAGTAGCACCCACACTCCACTCCAGAATGTCGTTAAGCTGTCATACCTAATCACACAGGTATTTGTTCCTATGCATGCCAGTGTTTTTATGGTCTGTGACTTGAAATCTGTGTTACAAACCCCCCCCCCTTGTATAATTGAACTATTGCAAATGTCATTCTCATATGAGAATATATATAGTTATATATATATTTATAAATGTTATACAGATATGTGGGCCTAGATGAAAACATAAAATAGTGTCTGTGCATTAAAATGATGATGAGATAATGATAATTGCAGACTTTGTCTGCCAATTGCGGTCCTTAAATACAGACCTTGATGGTATAGATATTGGACTCCCCATATGATAGCGACTTTTGGTTGATGCAATATATGTTCATTCTAGGTGGTAACAGCACAGTGGACATTAGGAACCTATTTGTACAGTTAACTGAGGAATTGTTCTTGACCTGGTGTTACGAAGGTGTGTGCTAAGGGGGATTGCTCAACTGTGATTCTAACCTCCGTGGGAGTCAGATAGGAATGTAGTGATAGTGCCTGATGTCTGTTTTGTGTAAAACTTTTATGCTGTTTTGCTTTAGTAGAGGCTTCATCTGTTCTCAGTCCTAAAGGTTGCATTCAGTGAAGATGGAACCCTTGAGTTTTATTTGGACTCCTCCACCTAAGGAGTTTTGTTCAGAACAAATCTTATTTGGCAGCCTAGGTTTTTCACTCCAGCCTTCCAGAAGTTATAGGGAGGATTCTTCAGACCTGTTTTGAGAAATCAGAGCTTTAAAGGACTAGGTCTGAGCTCTAGAATATGGTTGGCTCTAACACCCTAGCATGAGCAGAGCTTTGTATTCTTGCTGTATAGTGTATCTAGATTTTTGCAGAATTAGTTTCTGCAAAGAAATAGTTCCGAAAGGTAGAAGAAAGGTGGTACTCTTGTGTTAGCTTTACCTTGGAATTTGCATGTGACGGATTTTGAACTCAGAACTTGGGTGGTTTTAATTAGTGATAGAAAGCTCGTAATCAGTCACATTTAGTTTATTCACCACACAAGGGCCAGTGCAGGATTGTGCCCTGAGCTTGCTCCGGGCCTTTTTCCATTCCAGTTTTAAGCAAGCCACATGATTTCTTCATCTCCCGCAGGGATGTTTTACTATGATCTAGTTAGATGTCATAGTTTGCACATGTTTAGTGATGTGCAACTTTACATTTTCTTTCCCAAATAGGAGGTTTCTGGTTATTTTTCCCTGGGGAAAAGTAATTGAAAGGGTCGTAACAGAGCAGCTCCATATGTGTTGATTTGAAATAGAGTCATATAACATCTTTTAGTTTTATAGAAGACACATACAATGGTAATGATCAGATTAGGATTTCCTAGGGTATGGAAAAAGCTAAAAAGTGATCTTAAAAGTCTAAGATGATATCCAGTCACCTTCTCCACAGCTGTACCCAGTCACACCTCAATGTCATACATGTGCTTTGTGTAACATGGCATGATAGCAGTTACACAATGAGCATTGCAGCTGGCTTTTGCCTCTGGTAATAGCCACAAGTCAGGTCTGTGTATTGGTGATACCCCATCACAGTTCTTAAAGAGCTGCCTAGCAACTCTCATCATAACTGGGACTCAATTTCAGGCAATGTGCAGAAGGTTTTCACTGAGATTGCTGGACAGTTAAGGTTGCGAAATCCAGCCAGGAACTTGTAGATATTTGAGTACCAACTAAATGTCAAAGATCAGCTTGATTGGTGTCAGTAACTGAATTAGCCAAGTTTAGGATTTCAGGCCTGCATAGATGTCTGAATGCATTGCAAGTGCACCTTTGACCACAGCTTAGACATCTCCTAACGATGGCTGTTCTGACTATTATGGCAAGATTTCTTTTAATTCCTTGAATGGATTTAGATTAATAGAAAGCTCAAGCCTATTAAGCTCAAGATCACTCTCTGTTTTTCTTTCCCAGTGTTGTCTCTGATTTCTCTCATGTCTTTGCACAGAAGCCTGCAGCAAACATGTTTTGTGAAGTGATGTAAAATGGTGGGAAAATATCCCAAGAAATTAAAAACTAATAATACTTTTGGAGTGTGGGAGAAGAGAAACTAGACATGCTCACACTGGGTATCAGGAAAAATTTTTTGACTGTGAGGAGTGTCAAGCATTGCAAAGGGGTTTCCCAGAGAGGTTGTGCAATGTCCATTCTTGAGGTTTTCAAGACCAGACTGGATAAAGCCATGAATAACCTGGTCTAACCACATAGCTGACTCTGCTTTGAACAAGAGTTTGCACTTCAGGAGGTGCCTTCCAACCCAATTATCCTGTGATCCTGTGCTTAGAATCTAAAGCCTGGCATGGTTGCCTTTCTGAGTCAGGTTGGACCCATTGCTTTAGACTTGTTCTGCCAGAGGACCCTGGGTCTTCTACATATTGTTAGTACGCTCCTATACATTCCCCCCATCACCACTTTCCTGTAACTACTGGGAGTACTGAAATCCCTCACCATGATAATCCTGGTTGTCAGCTGAAGTCCTCCCTATGTGTTTTTGCTCTGGCAATTTTGTAAGAAACAGCCTAAGCAATAGCCAGGCTCATTCACAGAGTTATCAGTTGTTGACCATGCAGACTGGTAAAGGCAGTGCTTTTCATTTTTCAGCCTCTGGGTCAAATCTGATCGGCCAAAGCCAGCTACCTGGCTTGCTGGACTGCCCTCAGCAAGGAATGGTCAGCATACTGCAGGGGCAGCAGTACATACTTTGTACGTTGCTTTCGCACTGGATGTTCTGTACTAAGTGTAAATGGGTGGCTCAAAGCATCCACAGCAGGAGAAATGGAGCCAAAGACCACCCACTTCTAATCCAGCCACTTTAGATTCAGCAGAGTGGGAGCAGGATAGGAGACTGACAGGAGAGGGGTAAAGCAGCTGGAGCAAGCAGTGAACATCCCCTGCATTTTTCTCCTTACTCATGCCCCCCACAGATCTGTAGGTGTGTGAAGTGAGATCTGGAATGGCAAGTGTAGTCTACACACTTGGAGTGTGAAAAAGTGAGACATCCAGTCTGCATACATACATCATACATATCAAGAGCCCCAGTGTCCAGTTCCTCCCTCCTCCACCTTCAACATATAAGTGAATAAGGGAAAAGAAATAGAGGGAGAAGCCTCAGAGAGGAAATGTTAATGCAGAAGGAAACTGAGTCATGAAAGTAGGGATATATTAATTTATTTGCATGCACACAGGTGGAAGGGGAAGGAGCACAGAGCTCTGTGTAGACACTGCCACTTCATAGGCAATGTGGGAATACATGGAAATGGGCATCTGGATATATTGTTCCTCTCTTACCAGGGGAGAGACAAGCAGAACAGAGGGACGAAGGGATACCTTTCCTTCCAGATCAGACTGGTTTGAGGTCACTCTCACATCATTACTTGTATTTCTTCGAAGTCTGGCTTTTCAACTTTTGAGCAGTTCTCAATCCGATCACTTTAAAAACTCAAATAAAGAGCTCAGGGTTAAGAATTTGTTTCTGCCAGTACGGAACTGAACAGGGACCATCTCCCAGACCTAGCAGCCAGTTGTCATGAAGAGCATACAAACTGATCATCTCTGAGACCTCTCTCTCTCCCCTCAGGGTTTCTGAAACATAGGTGAGTTGTTTCAAAGTTGTGGGGAAACGTCTAGCAAATAGCATGATTGCATAAGCAAGGCTTTATAAGGAAACCATACTAAAAAACGTGTGCAAGGTATGCGTGTGATAGCAGTAGTCATTAGAATCTGAAAGCAATCTCCATGTTGCAGGTTGACCTGAGACTTCTTTTTGTGTATATGTGTACAACACAACAGATGTTGAGGAACACAACAGTTTTTGAGGAACAGAACTCAAGGACAACGTGCTGACTTTGTGAACTCTTATGGACAGTAATGTAAAAGAATTATGAGACAAATTACAAAGGAGCTGATGAAAAAATGGAAGTAATGAATTATGTTTCCTTGGCATGATAGAGCTGGGAGTCTGACTTCTATAGACTGATGTGTATTGAAGCAGAAAAAGTGAAACTAATCAATAAATATTGTAGGTCTATTTTCTTGGGGGAAAGTAGAATAAAATATTTTTCAGCGTGTTTAATAAGGTTAAGCTCTCCAACAGTAAACAACCCTGATTTTAGACTGGTACTTACAACAGTCAATTCAAGATAATTTGCACTCGAGAGTTTTTAGGCACTTGGATAAGAAGTCAAAGCTTTGTTTTTAGAAGTTTTGAAACAGTGAGGAAGAACTCGAAGTGAAAAGCTGGGGAGTTACACAACTTTAAAAGTTCTCTGAGATGACCTATGTACTTAATTTTGTCAATTTGATAAAATTCCCAGTAAAATATTAGAAGGACAATATGTCGGTGAGAATGGGTTTATAGAAAACAGATCCTGTCAAACTAACTTAATTTCTTGACTTTTATGAGACTCCCTGCAGCCAAGTACTTCTGTGTTAGAAGTACCTTTACCTACAACCACAGTAATGGAGCTGAAACATGAGATTGGTAAAAAATAAAAACACTAATCGGTTAGCAACCGGCTTAGCTACACATGATTCTCTGACTAATAGTATATGAGTACAGTACATTTTAAGGGCATCAAAATTCAATAGATAGCAAAATAGTAACAAAGAAAGAATCACTGTTGAAAAGCTTGTGTTCTTATGTGAGCCTACGTCTCTCAGTGCAGTTGACAGTACTGTATGATTTTAACATATTGCTCAAAATCCTAAGGGAGATCTAAAATACTGATAAACTTGGTAGAATCTAGAAAGACTGGAAGAACTGCTGAAAAGGAAAGTACAAATGAAAAGAATAAATCACCAATATGGAAAGTTTGGTTTGTTTTGAGTACTGAGTCCTGACAGACAGTGTGTGTTTCAATCTAACCGAATATGATTTCTTATATTTAATGACAGTGTGAATAGTATTTACAGGACCAGAACTCTATGTTAGAAAGCAGTCACACTGAAAAAGCTTATAGATATCAGAACAGCTAATCAGTGAATCAACAGCTACTATTGTGATACTGCAGCCAAAGAAGTTGATATGGTTCTTTGATCTGTTGACAGCTGAATATTGAACAGCAGGAGAGAAGGGCATCTTTTCTCTGCATTTGGCACTTGCAGAAATATTATTTTTCATCTACTTCATCTAATTCTATTATTATCACTTTGAGAAATACCGCAAAACTGAAGAATGGCCAGAAAATAAACATGGAACCCTGAATAAAAACTTACAGAAATGACTTGATGACAGTCTTTAAAATTTTTGACTGAAGAAAAAAACTACCTCAAAGTCATCTGACTCTTCAACCCAGTAGAAGACTGTTAAGATGTGATGGAAGGGTGTGATACATTCAGATTGGAAATGAGGCAAGAATCGAGCGGTGAAGATACTGAAGTATTGGAATAATTTACCAAGAGTTGTAGTGAGCCCTCTGTCATGTGAACACATGCAAATCAAGATTAAAAAAAAAATGCTCTAGTTCAAGCACAGCAGCAGAAAGTATAATTAACAAAGGGAATAGCATTAGCCTCTCTTTATATTAAGGAGGTCAGATTAGATGGTCAGGATGTTTCTCTCTGAGTTTAAGCTACAAGTTTTCAAGTCCAGCAGTATACTAGACTTTTAAAGGGAATGTAATTCCTGTATCCTGGAATGAATCTGCAGATGCTGATCAGACATGGCTTGTCGGAAAGTTTCAGTGCAAAATTTCTAAAGTGCATTGGAGCAAATAGTTTGGTGATCCAAATGGTGACCATGTGGACTGACATTCCACACAGGAAAAAGTGTTTTAGGGTTTATACTACTGACCATTTATGCTCACTGGCCAGGATGGTGACAGAAAGCTGTGACAGCCAGAGGAAGATCAAAGAGCCTGTGAAGGCAGGAAACTGAGTGGTAACAAAGACTTCAGTTAACCCTACGTGTAGGCTGCCAGATTAAGTGTTTGCTTCAGGAGCTGTTCAGAGACTGTAAAAGAGTAACTTGCCTTGCGCAATGATTAGGATGACTTAGTGAATGATGTTACTACTAAAGAGGCTTTAAGTGACTCGGGGAGATTAAGACCATAGCAGAACATCACCACCACCACCCCCAACCTCAAAAACCCAACAGTTTTATTTCTGTTCATCATGGAAGAAGTGGTGGAATTTTATCCTGTGGAATTTTTCTGTGTTGGGGATGCATCAAATCAGCTTCAAATCAAAGCCTCCAAGAGGTTGCAGAGCAGGTAGACAAAAAAGTCATCAGATGGTATTCATGCAAGACTTCTTGACAGGTTTGAGTGTGAAAGAGCCGAACTACTGATTATTATTTGTAATGCTTTCCAATTACTTTGGTACAAGAAGATTGAGAGGTAGATAATGTGGTGCCAGTTTTTAAAATGATTTTGAGACCTGGAAAACTATAGGCTAATAAACAAGCTAATATACATTACTCTGAAGAACAGAATTAGTGCATGCTTGGACAAATAAGATATACTGAGAAAGAGTTAACGTTACTATTGTTAAGGGACGTCACAATTTATAAGTCTTAGAGGGGGTTCAACGAGCATATTGATGGAGATCCCCTAACTATAGTCTACTTGGGTTTGCAAAGAACATTTGTTAGGGTCACTCACCGCAGACTGTTAAAGACATGAATCTGCTGTTGAATCAAAAAGAAGTTCCTGAAAGTAGTAAGGAGCTGGGTAAAGGTAGGAAAAAAGGATTAGCATGAAATAGGGATATTTTTTTCAGATTTGTGCATATCCATAAATGATACAAAAAAAGAGGAGTATCTAATGAGGTAATAAAGTATGATAAGAACAGTAGTCATTTGGGGGAGCAAGCAAAAAACTGCATGCAGAGATGTGAAAAAGGATTTCATAATATTAAATTACTAGGTCATTCAATTTCACAATATCGAATAACATAAATTATGGGTGAAATTTGATGTGGATAAATGTAAGATGATGCACACAGGTAAAGCAATTCTAGTGTTACATTTGCAATGATGGAGGTTTTGAGTTTACTATTACCATGCAAGAACGAGATCTTGGGGTTATAATGTGTAACTTAATGCTTAGTATCACTAAAAATGCCAATCAAATGTTAGCAATTAGGGAAGGAATAAGAGAATAAAATGAGAAACAGCATTATACTATGCATAAATCCATACTGTGCCCTTATTTTGAATATAATGTGTTGTCCCTAATTGTCCATTCCCATTTCAAACAGGCCATAATCAAACTGGAAAAGATTCAGAAAAGGGCGGCAAAGACAGTCAAAGGTATCGTGTGGCAAATATGTAAGAAACCATTTAAATAGACAGGGATTTCTCAAGTATGAAAAAGATGATTAAGGAAAGTTATGACAGACATCTATAAAATCATGAATTTTCTCTGTGATAGGAGCAGCATGGAGAAGATGATGAGGGAAGAATACTTCATTATCTATTTCTAAAGAGAATCTAGACATCAAATGAAACTAGCAAGTGCCAAGTTTCAAACAAATAAAAGTCAGCACTTCTTCATGGAACACAGAATTAAATTGTGGAACTACTTGACATAGGATGCTATGGGTACTAAGAGGCTTTTTTGGTTTAAAAAGGAAACAGATGAATAGGAGAAAACTCCTTTAAAGATGACTAAATACAGAGGCAATGTCTCTTTCTCAGGAACTACTTGAGGTGTAAATTGTGACAGGCTAGGACAAGTATTTTGGGAAAATATCACTGCTGTTTCCTCTGTTCGTATACTCTTTCTTACACATCCACTCCCACTTTAGGGACAAGCTGATACCCATCCCAAACAAATACTAAATGCCTCCTTTCCCACCACTCACCCAAAGAAGAAAAAAGTGAAGAAAAGAAACCGAAGAGAAAAAAGACAGTCACTGAAGTGGAGTGTGGGAAGAAGAAATAAGAGAACAAGGTAAAGATTAACAGGCTAAAACCTGGAAAATAAGGAACCAGAGAGGAATAGTGAGGAGAGCACCCCTGTATTTCCATGATATCCAGAAACAGGTAGATACTGCTTAGTGATGCCCTGTCCAGAACAAGGGAATAGAAATAGCGCAAGTTAGTTTCTGAGATCTTGGATTTTCCTCCTTCTGAGGCTGAAGATAGCCAGCTTGGTGAGAAATGGGAAAATTCATAAAGAGGGCTCAGAATTGACCAGTTCTTGGGATAGGAACTGTACAGTGAAGATGCGAGAAGTGCAGCCAGAATCTTAGTAGTAAGTTCTGGAGGAGTCAGAAGATTGGCACGCTTGATGTGCCAGCCTCCCTCTGACTGCAGAAGAAACATGACCTAAGGGGTCCTGTGAAGAAACTTGTGCCTTCTGCTTGATGAAGGGTTTGCCCAGTGATGTTCCCAATGGTCCATGGAATTAGCTTGAAGTAGAAACTGGCAGCCGGGATTCCTCGTTCTCTTCTGAAAACGAGTGGTCGTGTTTAAGGGGGAGGAGGTTGAACAATTGCTGCATTCATCTGACAGCAATGACTGTCCCCTTGATGTGAGGACAAACAGCAGAGGGAGAGGGGTAGCCCTTGGGGATCAGAGGGGCCTCATGAGCACTAAGTACCCCCTGAAGGTTGCTCTGTGTAGGTGCAGGTGCCTTCAGGAACAGCAGGGAATATCGTGGGGTGGGATTAGGTGTGGGTGTGATGGTGTTTGTGCCCAGCAGATACAGGGCTGGGCAGTTGGAGGCAGGACTGGGCATTTTATGCCTGCAGCTCTGCCTGGTGTGCTCAACCCCTGCAGTCTCAGGGTCAGCAGGTCTTTGTCATTTTCCCCAGTCGCTTGGGGAGCTGTGCTGCTCTGTCTGGTGAGGACATCTGAAGCCCCCACTGGTGGCTTTTTATGATTGGGAACAGTTTCCCTTAGAGATATCAGCTGGAAATACAATATAGGAGAGAGGAAACAGACTTAGGAGTTTCCTGGAGTGTGTCTAAGACAATTTCCTGATGCAGCTGGTGAGTAAGCAAACTAGGGAAGGCACTTGCTGGACTTCTTTTTTGTGAACAGAGAAGGACTTGTGGGTGATGTCATTTCTGGAGGCTGCCTTGGGCATAGTAATCACAAAAGCATAGAGTTTTTGATCCTCAGAAGTAAGGAGGGAGGTTCAGCAGAACTGCCACCTTGGACTTCTGGAGGTTAGACTTTGGCTTGTTTAGGAGACTGTTTGACAGAGTCCCTTGGGAGGAAGGTCATGAAAGGCAAAGGAGTCCAGGAAGGCTGGACATTCTTCAAGAAGGAAATCCTAAAGGTGCAGGAGCAGGGTATTTCTGTGTACTGAAATATGAGATGGCAGGGAAGAAGACTGGACTGGCTGAACAGGGAGCTTAGGCTGGAACTCAGGAAAAAAGGGAGAGTGGAAGAAGGGGCAGGCCAGTCAGGAAGACTACAAGGATGTTGTGAGTTTGTGCAGGGAGAAAATTAGAATGGCCAAAGGCCATCTAGAACTTAATCTGACCATTGCCATAAAAGGCAATAAAAATGTTTCTATATTAGCAATAAAAGGAGGGCCGAGGAAAAATTCCATCCTTTATTGGATGTGAAGGGAAACATCGTGACAAAAGATGAGGAAAAACCTGAGCTACTTAATGCTTTCTTAGCCTCAGTCTTTATTAGTCCGACCAGTTGTCCTTAGGGTATTCAACACCCAGAGCTGGAAGATGGGGATGGGGAGCAGAATAAAGCCCCCATAATCCAAGGAGAAATGGTCAGAGACCTGCTAAACCACTTAGACACATACAAGTCTGTGGGGCCAGATGGGGCTCTGAGCAGCCTGGTCTAGTGGAAGGTGTCTGTGCCCATGGGAGGGGGCTTGGAACTGGATGATCTTTAAGGTCTCTTCCAACCCAAATCATTCTATGAGTCTGTGGGATTCTCCCAGGGAAACTGGCTGCTCATGGCCTGGGCAGGTGCACTGTTCACTGGGTAAAAATCTGTCTGGGTGGCCAAGCCCCAAGAGTGGTGGTGAATTAACATCGAGCTGGCAAGTGGTCAAGGTGCTGTCTTTCAGGGCTCAGTTTTTTGGCCAGTCCTGTTAAATATCTTTATCGATGATCCAGATAAGAGGATCGAGTGCACCCTCAGTAACTTCACATACAATACTAAGTTGGATGGGAGTGTTGATCTACTGGAGGGCAGGAAGTCTCTGCAGAGGAATCCGAACAGGCTGGATCGATGGGCTGAGGCCAATTCAACAAGGTGAAGTGCTGGGTTCTGCACTTCGGTCACAAAAACCCCATGCAGTGCTGTCAGTGGAGAGGATATGAGTCTTCAGACAACCATGAATGCAAAGAGGAAGGAGGCATGAGAAGTAACGATTTTTCCCTGTAAACAATCCTCTCCTCCTCTCCTCTCCCCCATACCCCCAGGTATGCGGGGTATCTGCCTATGTTGTGACAACTCCTTCACTGTTTGTAGGATTAATGACCCTTTTCTGGGTCAGAAAGCAGGCAATTCAGAAGTGTCCCTTGAGGAGCTGTGGATGCACAAAGAGATTCCTGATGTTGAATGTAAAGGACTCTGCAGCTCTCCAGGCCGTGTCCTGCCTCACTGTCTGGATGAGGACTCACTGGCAGAGGGAGTTGTGCTTTGCAGCCCTTCAGAAGAGAGATGGTAGGAAATACCAGCTTCTTTAGGATAAACAAGGTGAGAATAGCCACACTGGAAAAAGGGGTTGAGGCAGAAATTAGTGTCACCTCTACACCCAGCACCCGGAAGGGCTTGAGGAGGATGAAGAAGCCCTTGTCAAGAGCCCTTTAGGCATTGCGTCCCATGGAGTGGTTTGTATTGCCAGAAAGAAAACCTGCGATGGCTTGGAGATCACTCTCATGGCCTAGGGTCTCACTGCCTCTGTGAACTCTCACACTTTGGCTTTTTGGGTAGAGTGGTGAGAGGCAGTCAGCAGTCTGAATGCCTCCTGGCTGGCTCTGACCATTGCTGCTGTTCCAAAACCAGATGCTTAATGAGGAATGTGACCGAGTGTGCAATGGCTGTGGTGGAGAAGGATGTAACCACCTTCTGGTTGACTCCTGAGGAATGTTGGATATGGTTCTTCCCCACCGTTAGGGATGAAACTATGGCACATAGATGTCACATCGAATGGTATTCTTATGCTCCAGGACAGTGCCCATGTGACTTGTGGGCTACAGAGAGATTAAAATTTAAACACATATGGAGAGCAACATATGAAATTGCCTGCTGCGTATTACTTCCGTAACATTGGCTGTAGGCCAGCAAAAAAGGGCTGCTACCTTGGTTCATATTGACGTTTTCATACTTGCTGTGTTGAATGAGGCCCCTGGGGACACATTCTCTGCACTTCAGAGAGGCAGTGACGAATGAGGATAAACCCATTGCCACTGTTCATGCTGCCTTGTACTTGCTCTGCAAATGGGCTTTGAGATTTTATTTTTTTTTAAATTTGTGTTAATTGGATGTGTTTCATTTCACAGTACCTCCTTAGATTAAATGACATGACTGCTTCTCAGAATAGAACTGCCTGTGTCTAGCATTATGCTCTCTGTTCATCTCCTTGTAATTTCAAGGATGGGATACGCAGTAGCCTTCAGTATTGGCTTGAAAATGTTTCTAGTCAAGAAGAAAAATGTTGGTGTTGGATTTTGTTCATTAATTCTACTTCCTAAACAGCTCCAAAAAGGGGGACCTACCTGCAGAAAGAGGCAGAATGGTCTGGAAAACTATTGAAACTATCCAAATCCAAAGCAAAGATCCTGAGAACTGCTCATCCGATTCCTATTCTTACAGACATCTCAGAGCTGTAGGTGTTTTCATTTTTTATCAAAAATTTCCAACACATCTGTTTTGTGGAGACCGAGACATTTCTCTGCCTTGATGAGCACCAGCTGAGCTGATGATCAGCCCTGTCTCATCCAAGAAAACAGGTTTTTTTTCTGTTCCTCTTCGACAAGTGACCCTGTTGGTAGGTGCCAACGGCAGCTAACTAATTTTTATGTTTCCTTATGCAGTACAAGCTGGAATACTTATGGAGTTATGTGAATAACTCAGTTGAATTGATTTCTCTGCTTTACCTGAGAGAATTTGAACAGTTCCACTGGAGGTTCACCTTAGGGACTGTTTGCCTCACAGAGGTTTATTCCTTTCCTTGATGTTGACCTTTTGGCTAGCTTTGGTTGGCTTTGTATAAAGCATGCAGGGAAGGAGGAGGTTTCTGTGGTTATGCTATCCATCCATCTGTCAGTCCTTCCCAGTAGCTTCAACTGCTTTAATTTCAACCACATTTGACAAGACATGGTGATGTTGTGTTTGACAGAGATATACACTCCCACAAGTATCATGAAAATTGGTACCAGGGAAAGAACAATTTACAGACCGATCATAATTACTGCAATTACGTTTGTTGTTTTCTTAGTTGTTCAGGGAAAAGAAGGGAATGGAAAAGAATAATGAATCATGTACTCTAAATATTCATCTTTACCAACATTAACATTGGCTACTGATATCAAATGATAAGGTTTCTACTCTCTGCTGGAAAGTAAAATTTGAGAAACTGAAGAAAGTGTGCTAATGCACATAATAGCAGTGCTGAAAAGTCATTGTTTAATTAATATGTTTCTTCTTACATTAATTGGCATGAGACATCAGAAAACAAATGACACAAATACATGTTTGGCCTATGGTGTACATCTTCACTAATGTGATGTCCAAAAGGGAAAACCAGAATATAAGGCTCTAAAACTGTACTCATCTACTTAGTGAGGAACAAAAGAGAGAAGACAAGTTGGAGATGATTAATATCCAGCAGAGAAGTTACAACACAATAGATTATTACAGGCTATAGATGCAGATTAAAGTCATAGATGCAGAAGCCTGATTCAAACATGTGCCTTGTTAAATGAACAAAATACAGGCACAGGTACCAAATATAGTATCAGCGAATGCACAGTGGTAATAACAATTGAGAAAATGTCAAGAGGAAACCCAAGGAGAATGGACTTGTTTAGATTAAGTAACGAGTAATTCAAACCAAAGTGAATTTCCTATGATCATAGAAATGCAAAGAAACTGAAATATGTCTAACTAAGAAATTCTGTGTCTCCATGGTGTATTAGGCATGTGGCAAAATGAGCTACTGAAATAGGGAAAAAAAGTAGTTATCCTAGATCAGCAAGGTAGGATACAGTCATCCAGATGGTTTCTTGGATTTTTCCAGTGCATTCATCAAAACGGTCACTTTGCTTGGGAAATACTTAGTACACACATTTTCTAATTTCTGAGGGCCCATGATGCTCAGAAAAACCAAAAAACAAAAAGTAGGGAAAAGGGTATTTTCTTTCTTCCATTTTTTTCTGCTCTGAGTGTTTTTCATCTCTATTATTTAGAAAGACTAGATTTAAAAATAAATCTTGATTTTTACCTTAACAATATTGTAAGACAAAGAGGGATGATGTTTTCCCCCAAAAGCTTAAATGACTTGAGTTGGAATGTTACTTTTGTTGTAATGGAGACATCTTTTTCTGATGAGTGTTTTTCAGAGGTTGTTTTTATCTAATTTATGTTAAAAAATACAAAGCAAGGATGATCTGCCATAATGTGCCTTAATATATTTATGTATTTTAACTGCTTTAGTTTTCTCTCATTGCTTCATGTAATTAGCTTCCTACTTGTTCTTCAGTCATCTACTGAGTCTTCCAGAACAGAATTTATGATGTTAAACCCCCCCAAAACAAATACTAAATTTTTAAATAAAATGGAGGCATCTCTTAAGAGTTTAATGAAAATTAATTCCCTCTATATCCTTGCTGTACACACCATACAGAAACAATGACAAGGAAATCAGAAACCCAGTTATCTTTCAACTTTCATCACCTCATTTCAGAACATTTAAATGAGAAATTTGATAGCATGTGTTTGTAAAAATCCCACTTTAAAATTAGGTTTATGACCTACTCATTTGAAAATGCTTATCAGTTCTATATGGGGAGGAGCAAACACTATTCTGTAAGGGGTGATTGATCATAGAATTACAAAAGGACTAGTCATGATGATTAGCAGAAGCTGGAATGGAAGAGGGATAAGAGAAAATTATATTGGAGAAGAAACATACCATTACAAAAGAAAAAAAACCCATGCAAATTGATGGTGGAAAGAGGTTGACAAGAGGTTGGATAAAAACAATGCTAATATGCAGTGTACTTCTTTCAGTTTCTCTTTTTCTGCTTCACTGTCCATACTGTTTTGTTCTGATTTTCCATGTTTTTTTCCTTCCATCTGTCAGAGCAGAACTTGATCTTTCATGTCTGTGGGTTAATGTTGCTCTTGCTATTTCTAGCAGAAGAGAAAAAAACACAGTCACCTTTATCCAACTTTCAATAAGAGAAAGTAACATTGGCCCAGGCCCAACACCAGTTAGAACACAGAGATTTTCTTTTCAACCAGTGTGTGATGTTGTAACTCTTCAGCAGATATTACTGCATTTAAAAGCATTTGACAGATGTTAAAGGGTTACTTTCTCTCAATATATTTCTTTCTTAGTACCTGTGAAACTATTTAGATCAAGAATTTATTTTCAATAATTATCCAGTCTTTATGGAGCATGCAAAATCCCATATTACTCATTCTTTTCCCTGAACTAGGTGGATGAGCTATTTCAACTGGAGAAAACCAGTAATAAATAAATTCTGTAGGCCTTTAGTTCTACTATTATGGAACAGGTGTGGACTTTGAGACAACTAATTGTTTGATGTTATTGTTCTTCAACCATTTGATGCCACCGTCTGCCAGAATAATATCAGTATTCAGCCTGGAGAAGAGAAGGCTCTGAGAAGATCTTATAGCACCTTCTAGTGCCTTAAGGGGGCCCAAAAGCTGGAGAGGGACATTTTACAAGGGCATGGAAAGATAGCACGAGGGGGAATAGCTTTAAACTGAAAGAGGGTTGGTTTAGGGTAGATATTAAGAAGAAAATCTTTACTGTGAGGGTGGTGAGGCACTGGAACAGGTTGCCCAGAGAAGCTGTGGATGCCCCATCCCTGAAAGTGTTCAAGACCATGTTGGATGTGGCCCTGAGCAACCTGGTCTAGGGAAAGGTATCTCTGTCCATAGCAGTGGGGTTGGAACTGCATGATCTTTAAAGTCCCTTTCCTACCCAAAGCATTGTGTAGTTCTATGAATATTTTCCACAGACTAACACTTCAGGGAAACCACCAGTGGGCTTGCGGAATTGAGAGCAAAGGTTGGGTGTCATTTGCCAAACTCTGGGGCTGTCAAGTGACGTGTGCTGAGCACCACGCTCCCTGAGGTGGTTCTGTTTCTTTGACAGGGGTGGGGGTGTCTTTGCAGTGCATTCCTAGAGCTGTGCTGCAGCCTGCGGTGTGTGTCAGGATGTCTGTTCAGACTTACAGAAGGGCCACAGCGTTATGCTCAGAAACAGCTGAGAGTACAGGGAAATGACTTTGGGTAGACAGCTAAAACGGGCATGGCACTGCTACCTGCACTGAAGGCTTCCGTACAGCTGCCTTCTGCTCTGGAGAGGTGGCATTTCTCCTGCCTCCTCAGCATCCATGTCTTGGTCAGGTCTGTGGCAGGAATGCCACAGCTCTCCTGTTCTAGTTGTGAAGGTGGAGGGAAGGAGCACAGCCAGAAAAAGGCAGCTGGATCCCAGCATGCAGGGACAGGCTCCCGCTCTGCTGTTCTCTCCAGTTTCATCCTCCGACTGACCTCTGTTGATCCCTCAGCTCAGCCTGACCACAGTCAACCCCTCTGCTCCTTCCTGTACCTGTCCTCCCTAGATTTGCATTTCCTGACAGTGCCCCTTTCCCCTTAGACTGAATACAAGTGTATTCCATTCTAAGCCACAACCAAACCTTAGAGCTGATGTGCCTGGGACTGTCAGCTGGGCTTTCACAGCTCTGCCCGGCATTTCCCCTTGCCAGAGGTATTTCCAGCCTTGTAAGATTTGCTTGGTCCCCAGATCTAAGAGGTCTCCAGCCATGCTGGAAACAGGCAGCTCATGACTGGCCTGTTAAGACCTTGCTCCTCTTGCTTGAAAACAAAAATGCCCAAATCTCAAGATTGCCACTGATTAGTGGCAGTGCAGTCAGTAAGAGCTCAGTGAGTCCAAATGCATGCATGTGCTTGTCAAGAAAATCAGTTAAGTGGATCACAACCTTGAGAGGTGGTCTTTGCCATGCTCGTCATACCTGTGTCCTGCAGTCTGGTCCTGAAGTCTGGCCATGTCTGACCTCTGTGCTCACCTTTGTAGAATACAGTACAGGAATCCTTTTTATTTTAAGTTTCTTTTAGGTTAAGTTTCTTTTAACTGCAGCTTTACTCAGCCTAGTCAGAAGCATATGGGGGATGCTATTAAAACACTTGGTTCGAATAATCCTGATGAACAGAAACATACTTTGGACATGAAGGGAAAAATATCCCTTAGTTCTTTCAGAAAGAGATCTTTTTGCACAGCAGAAAATTGAGATGTGAAGGAGTGGTGGACACCATAGTATGCAAATAACTTTTGCTTTCTGATGTTTTACGTATCTCCATGTTTAGCCTTTCTAGGGGACCAAATTATTTTTTTGCATTTCGAATTCTAGCTGATGAATGCCTCAAGCTTCCCACCCCTAAGTGCCCACACGGCTCCTGCAGACCTGTGTGGGGTGGAGCACAGCATCGCTTGCCTGTCAGAAGATTTCTACCTGGGACGTGCAGTGATGAGAACTATGTAAATGTGGCAGAGCTGCTAGAACGAGCAAGGGAGTTTGCACGTGTTTGTTAAGGAGAAATTTACTATAAAGAGTAAATAAAAAGCTAAAAGCTGATGGAAATAGAACCATTCATATTCAATGGCATGTATTCCAAATGGACTAGACATTGCTGAATTGATCCCAGGAATAAATGATCATTTGGGGAGCTATATTTCTTACCAGGTTCTAGCAAGGCTCAAGTTTAAAGACAGTACAATTGTTCCTCTATGACATGGGAGGAAATAATTCTAAGCAGAGTTTGAGGATGGCACAAAGGCTGAAGGCACAGTAAATCACTAACTGCACAGAGCAGTCCTAGTTACTTGGCTGATTACTTATGTGTGGTTCTTTTCATTTAGTTTCACTTTTTAAATTCAATCTTATTTAATTTTTTAATCTTAATTAAATTTTATCATTTGTATTTTATGTTATTGATATTTAAAATTTGAAATGTAATGGCAGGTATTGAGAAGGTCTTTAATCTTGCTGAGAATGGCAAAGCAAGGGCTGCAGCAGGCTTAAGTTGATGTCAGACCAATTAAAATTATAATGGAGAAATGCCTTTTTAAGTAATGATGGTTTAATATAGGAAGGGGATATCAAAAGTTGGTTCTTTCTCAGTCACACATCATGACTGGATGAATCTGTGCTTTAGCCAAGCATACATTATGCTTGAGAAAAACACAAGTGACTAGTCTTCATATGGAGATAGCTGTGTGAAATATAATAGTTGATGATGTACATGTGGTCTGATTAAAACCAGGATATCTGATTTGAAGCTATTGTAGCCTTAAACTCAATGATTCTCTCGTTTGCTTAGCTGAGTTGGCTTATGACTGATAGAACAAATTGTAATGGCATTTAGAAGCCTGACCAGATGTGTTCCCACAGGAAATGAGGTGATTGCAGTAGACTGGAAGGGACTGAAAGATGTGGACCAAATCAATATGGACAGCACGAGTTCACTGCATGGCAGCAGCTTCCATCGACCTTCCACTGAGGTGAGTGCCTGTCCCAGACCTACTTACCCAAGGGGATCAGAAAATTTGAATTCTCTCTGAGGTCAGAAGCGGGTGTTGTGCATCACTGATGCATCATCTGGGAGAGGACCGGAATGCCAATGAGCACCTGAGCACCAGACTTTCATACCTGTGTAGTTTGGCTTGCGTTGAATGGAGTTGAGTCACTCCTTCACAAGATCCATAGTGAGTAAGAATTTGCAAATGAAAGTGCTTTTTAACCACTCATGACGGGAGTGGAACACAACATGGAAAAAACAGTGACAGTTCTCACAAGCCTGTAGGTCTGTATTCCTTGAATACGGATTCATACTGAAATGTCCAGCACTATGTCTGTCCCAGCTTCTGCAGCATAGCCATAAAATCTTTTGATTTGTTTACATTTTGATTTTTAGGGCTGCATTCACTAGTAACTTCCAGCCAATTGATTTACCATGCAGTATCTCAAGGACTGGTTCATTTGCTATTCTGAATTATTGCAGCTTCTGCACTCTTAGGTACCTGAATTTTCAGCTTTGTAAGGTTTAGTGCATGCAATGATGATTAATAAAAATATCAAAGCTATTTTAAGTGCTTAATATTTGAAGAATCACAAATAATGTTCACAAATAACCTTAAGAAATAATATACGGTTTGCAAAACCTTAAAAAATATTAATGTATCGGTATTTTTATTTACTTTTTATATGTCTTTGGCTTGGAATATAACTTCAAGAAAATTGGAGTTTCATGGAATCCTGGCAGAAATTGTTGGGCCTGATCTTGTGTGGAAGATTCAGTTAAATCAAATGCAGATCTAAAAGTCAACGAGCATAAACTACACCTCAGTGAACATCTTGATTTATATGAATGGATACAATAGGTGTAACTGACTTATCTAAATTTTCCTGTATCCAGATCCCCAAACCCAAGTTGTTGAGATGTGAGTCCTCCCAGCTGAAGGAAACACACAGTGAATTGGTGCTGTGATGGCTGATACAGGAAATGGATGTAGTTTGCAAGGAGAGAGTGAGTCAGAATGGACAAACCGAAACACTACAAGAAAAAATAACTTCAGCAGAATTCTGTTGCTGGCTGTATTATACTTAAAATATAAAGGTGGTGTAGCTCCTCCTTGTGTTAGCCTCAAAGTGGTGCAACCCCCACAGTTGAAAGGGGAACCTTGTGAAAAAGTGTTTTCCTCTTTCCTACTCTATCATCCTATCCGCTATTGCACCTTCAAACACCGCGACACCTACAGACGCCATAATCAACAGGAGGGAATGAAGCCAGCTTGAAAGACACAAATTTCTTTTAATATATCAGATAAAGCAGTGGCTGATGATTTTGGCAAAACTAATAGAGTTGCATGGCTGTTTGCAACTTGTTTGTTGCACTGACGTGCTGTCATTCTTTGCTTTCTTTAGCAAACACGGACAGATTTCTCCTGGGATGGCATCAATGTGAGTATGCACTACACTGCTGTTCAAATTTCTAGTTATAGAAAGACCAGGATTTGTCTGCCATTGGATACAGCGGAGGCCAGAATGGAAATATGACTGAAAGTCTTTAGTGCCACTGAAATTCTGGGAATTGTCTACGATTCAAAGGATGGTGATAAATTTTTGTTTGCTTCTGAGTTTTTTGCTGTCTGGCAGATATTTAGATCTGCAGGTGGCTATTGGGTTGCCTTCATCATTTTTGGGCAAATGTGTGATGTTTCCGATGTTCTATTTTTGAAATTTCTGGGTGCTGCTGCATAAGAAAGGTGTCTGTCCAGCATGTTAAAAAGATTTTAAGTCCTTGATCATAATTTGATCTTCTCTTGGGAGAAATGTATCTCTCATATTCAGTTGCATACAGAAGTAGAGGAATTCTTAATGTCCCCTGAGGAAGATGGTCAGTACCAGTTAACTTCAGTTAACAAGCAGAAAAAAAACCAAGCAAACATTTTAACACATTTCTTTTGCTTTTAATACCTATGCCATGAACAAAAAAAAGGTTTTATTTTTTTTTTTGTTTTTCACAAAAGCAAAAACAACACCCTGGAAAAGGAAGAATGCGTATTTATGCTACCAAACTTTTTTTTTCTTTTCGCTCAGCAGGCTTAAAAAATATTTTAACATAAGTTAACTCGATAGTTTTGTACAGTTGGAAAGGCAAGATTAGAAGCTCCATTTTAAGTAGTAGAAGTATTTTCATATTCCAGATACTTTTAAACTTTTAAAATGCCTGTAGTTTTCTGGTTATCTGTGGTTTAAAAGCACTTGGGACATTGAATATCAAGAGGACATTTTCTTAACTAATTCTCACCCTGCTGATACCTCTTTCATTGTGGCGATTATGGCTTGGGATCTTTTGCCTCGGATCAGTTAGAGAAACAAACTGTGCAGGAAAATAATTGTGCATGCAGCAACTGTCTAGAAGAAATTTGTCAGTTTTTTTTCCTCACTGCACCTCTGTCTGTCTGAATGCAAGGTACACAAAGTCATGTATCCTTAAAGAAAGCAGAAGACAGTTTCCTTACTTACAGTTTCCTGTTTTCCAACCCATTCAGAATCCATGGAGCTCTTTCATAATGCAGCTCTTTTGCAGTGTAATTCCATAGATCTTCTTTGGTATCAAAGCTGGATCATTAATTTCCTTCCGATCCCATTCATCCCTGCCTTCATGTCATCACTCTCCAACCTTGCAGTGGTAGAAACCCTGTGAGTTTACTTTCTTCTCTGGATGATTTCCATGAGGCAGCTCATGGCACAGCCCCCAGGCTGTCATGGAACAAGTGGGTGGATGCTGAACAGCAGCGCCCAGGCAGGAATGACCAGTGGGGGCATAGATGGACTTTCTCCAACAAGCTTCATCACCTAAGGAAATGCATCATGGAACAAGGGATGTGTTCTCACTTTTTGTTGTTCTTCCTCTGCTTTGTGATTTCTTCAGCTCATGTTACACACAGACATTCCTGGCTCCAAAGTTACAGGATGCCTTTAGCTGCTGCCTTTATGCCCAGTTTCCAGAAAAAAACATCTCTCATAATTCGGCAATTGACTGATACTATATGCAGTTCAACATCTTTAAAATGCCTTCCTTTGCCTCCAACTATTTCACTGCCCAGTTATTGCTCCACTCACTTTTTGTGAGGTCTGTGCCTGTGACCAAATGCTTGTTTTGTATCAGGATTTAAAATTTGCGGCATCATGGTCACTACTTTGAGTATTGTTGTGTTTCAAACATTCTGGCCTTGATTTTCAGTGAGGTTGAAATGAAGAGCAGAAGCAATCCTTGTTTAGCCCTTGTTGAAAATTAAGCCTCATATGAAATGTCTGGCATCTCTGAAGAAGCCTGATGAATTCATCTTGAGAGATTATTTTTATGATGATGTTTGTGACTGCTGCCTGTTCCAATAGTGTCCTGTCCTTCTTATTCTGGGACCAAGGATGAACACAGAGAAGACAATAAAGAAAATTAGCAGAGCTGTATACCACATTTATTTACAGATAGTTGTAGGTGCTTGCAACAGGACACATCACTGATACAGTCATGTTCACTTTATTAAGACCATGTGGGAATAATAAAAACCCCCGAAGTGACATATAAAACTGTAGTATAATGAATATATGATACATCAATTACTGTGCCTTGCCATTGGCGCTGACAGCTCGCCACTGGAAGTTCCCTGAATTGTCCATCAGCCACGTCTTGGATCTCTAACAAAGATTTGGGAACGGTGCAGCATGTCTATGAAGGAGTGGCAGCAGCAAAGGGAGGCTTCTCACAGCCTGCTTCTGCCTCTCCCCCCTGACCTTACCTCACTCAGTCCTAGTTAAATAGCCTCTAATTTTTCCTTTCCTTCGTTTGTTCTTATTACTTGCTTCTGCTCCTCATCTTCCAACTACCTACTGATTTCTCACTTCAATTCACTTCCTTTTCTCCTTCCTGTATATCATTTCTTCATATTCTCTCTCTTTTCAGCTCTCCATGGAAGATACGACCTCCATCCTCCCCAAGCTGAAACGCAACTCCAATGCTTATGGGATTGGGGCTTTGGCTAAATCATCTTTCTCTGGTGAGGTCCTCAAAATTTGAGTTTATCCTTGGCAGCTTCTCTCCACAGGCCTTTGTGCCTCTTCCCATATCTTTGTTGCTCTCACACCTGCTCCTTTCTGACTCTCGCCTTTTCAAGGCCTTAGAGGAATTTCCACCACCATGGTTCTAAACACAGAAATCTCATAATTGTTGCCCTTTCAAAGAACAGATTTGTCTTACTCCTGTTGACTTCTCACCGTGCATCCCTGCTCCGACATCTTCAATTGCTTCCCCTCAAACAGTCTTGAGTTTAACCCCATTTTCTGTTTCTTAGTTTGTTCACTTCCAGGCTTCATCCTTCATGCCCCACTCTATCCTAAATGGATTCTAGGCAAGGAAGGAAATGGTCTTTCAGATTTTGGGTTTCCATTTTTCCCATTTCTGAGAGCTAGTCCAAGGAAAGGTGGAGAAACTCTCCTGGAGAGTGATACAGGGAAACCTGGGAGACACCCAGCCGCAGGCATGAATCCTGTCAGGAAAGGAGGGGAGAAGCTCCACTTCTAAGAGAGGTAAACAGCGTGACAGACAACCCTGGAATTGTGTAATAGCCCTTCCTTGTTTTCTAATGTCTGGCCCCTTAGGGATATCTCGCAGCATGAAGGACCATGTCACAAAGCCAACAGCAATGGGCCAAGGCCGTGTGGCTCACATGATTGAGTGGCAAGGCTGGGGCAAAGCCAACAGCCAGCAGCAGCAGCACACGCACGAGACAGCGCGCAAAGACGCCGATGCCTACTCAGACCTGAGTGATGGGGAGAAGGAGGCCCGGTTCCTTGCAGGTAGCACTGACTTTTTGGCGCGTGGATTGGATTGGTTGGGATGACCCAGAGCAGAATCCCTGAGAGACCACTTAGGAGAGGCTATGGGGGTGGTTCAGATGGCCAAAGCAGAGAGAGACTTAGTGGTTGGAGTATTGCCAGTGGAATGCAAATGGGAGAGGGTCAGGGCCCATTGTGAGTGATGGGTGTTGCTGAGATAGGACAAGAGCGGGATAGTGTGACCAAGAGTGAGGTTAAGGAGGGTGATGAGAAGTGGAGACTTTTACACATCCCTTTTTACCCTTCCTGTTTCCTTTGGCACAGGAGTGATGGAGCAATTTGCTATTTCTGAAGCAACTCTCATGGCCTGGTCCTCCATGGATGGTGAGGATGTGAGTGTAAACTCAAATCAGGACAACCCAGCAAGCAACTATTCTGAGAACTATCAAGAGCTGATGGAGAGCCAAGGTGAGCTCCAGTGCTTCTTGCTAATCTCAAAACACCCCTTTCCTCCTCTTGTTTTCACGTTGCTGTCTTTCCCTCTACCCTGTTTTATTCTGTAGCCTCAGTCTTTGGGAGTGGGATCTAGTACAGAGTTATTTGTGGAGCTGTCCAAGGAATCTAATTATAACAGGGAGGTTTTGAAGTCCAGTTCCTTTTGCCTTTTTTGGGCACAGCTGTGGAAAGCTACCAGCTCTTGCAGTCAATTGTGGATATAATCAAGGTCATCTGCCTACTGCCTAGAATTGTGTTTTCTCTTCACCCTGCTTCCCCCTAAGGGATTCTTTTACCCTGTACAGTGCAGTGCCATGCACAGGCACACGGGCTACCTGAATGAGCCAGCTTGGCCTAGAGAGGGTGTCTAACTGTGTGTTGTTTCCCTCCTTGCAGAGCATATGGCCCAGACGCAGTATGATAGCTGGCCTCATTCCTACGTCTCGCAGGGCATGTATTGCTTAGGTTCATCTGATGCCTGGGAGGCCAGTGACCAGTCCCTCATCGCTTCCCCAGCAACTGGCTCCTACTTAGGCCAGAATTTTGATGAGTCCCAGACAAACCTTCAGGAAAGTATTCTGCTTCAGAGCAGCTTTCTCCAGCAGCAACAGCTGCAACAACAGCGGCAGGAGCAGAACTTCATCCAGAGCACGGGGCTGGTCCACGTGTGGCCCCTGCAGACTGCTCAGAGTGGGGGTGGAGCTGAGTCCAGCACATACGTGGAGGATCACATTGAGGATGAAGGGAACCCACGGCTGGAGAAGGCTCCTCTCCTAAACAAGAAGCCCTCTCCAGAGGAGGATGATGCAGTGTGCCGGGACCTGGAATCTCTATCTCCTCGAGAGGAGATGGAACATGCTGCACTGAGCCGCAAAGTCTCAGATGTCACCTCCTCTGGGGTGCAGTCCTTTGATGAGGAAGAGGGAGAAACAAATAACTGATGCTTTCTGTGAAGTGCTCATCACTGCTGAACAAAGAGAGGGGTGGCAAGGAATGAAATTACAGGGATTCTTCTCTCCAGCTCCCCGTATTTCTGAGGAGGCACACCTTCCATTCCTGACATTCAATTATTTTTTTAAACAAGAGGAAAATCTCAATGTGATTGACACATAAAAACCTCTTCTCCCCTCCCCCATGGACACATATTTTGGATTTTCATTGCTCTGGGCAACAAGTGAGGTGCTTGTAGAGATCTGGATTGGTAAATAATTTCTAAATCTTTTTAATACAAAGTCTTGGCTGTGGATACAAACTCTTCTGGTACCGGGGATATGGCTGATGAGACAGGCTGGGTACAGGGCGTGGCTATGTGGCTAGAATTCATTTTGGCAGAATGGATGGTGTTCTGTAGACATGGTCTCCTTTGATAGAATATGTGGATATAAACTGGTTTCAAATGAAGATTTGGCTTTGCAAATATAGATTGCACTAGTATGGTGTGATTGTGACTGATAAAGGCGATAAGGCTGTATTCGATACAGATTGTACTGAAATGAAAGATTTGCTGTGTAACCAGATCCTCAATAGCACCTTGATACAAAATTGTAGGTTTGATGGATACAAACTGTACTCCGTGGGCAGGGGCTATGCTGCTGTATACACGGTGTGGCTCGGTGGGCCAGGCTCTGCTGTGGCATGGAAGAATGGATGCAAGTGTGAAACTAACCTTGCTCTCAGATATTCATGTTTTGGTTTCTTTCATTTATTTGTTTCTTTCTTTGACATTTCTGGCTTCCCAGGAGCTGGCAAGAGCAGTGTGTCCTTTTGGCATTGGGCACTGGAAGCCAGTGGAAAGGACATTTTCAGCTATGGAGATAGTAATAAAAAGCTGACTCTTGCAGGGGGCTTGAGAACATGTCCGTCTTGGTGCTGCTGCTGCGTCTTTCTGTCTTCTCCCTTGCCAGCAGTATGGGGAGACCCAGAGAGTAGGCAGCAGATCCAGGAACAGTGTGTACAGCTATGAGATCACAGATACCCAGTTTACATTAGCGTTTTCAGCTTTTGCTTTTTTTTGAACCTTTTTATATTGCTGGATAAGTGTTCATAACAAAGCAGTTAATAATAGGAAAGGCCTGTACTCCAGTCATGACTTAACAGAAACACTGTTCCTTTCCCATTTCTGCCACTCCTGCAGTGCCAAATGTAGCTGGAGGAAAAGGGGTGAGAGGGAGTTTTCTCCTTGTGTTTTTCTTCTTCCTGCCTATGTTTTCTTTTGTTTTCCCACCTCCAAGCAGTGTAAATAATGCTCAGTACTTGGTCTGTTTGTTTTTGCCTCCCATCTCTTTTTTAGGTGTGGAGAAAGCTGATTTCAGGAGTTTTCCCTATTTGTATAGGTTCTGTATTTTTTGTTAAAAAAAACGTGGTTCATTGACTAGGGGAATTTGGTCTCTTGCAATTCCTCGCCGTGTTTCTACACACCTCCTTTTGGGAGGAAGAGGTTTTGAAAGGAAATTGTCTCCTTTTGAGCTCTCACCAGAAAAAAAAAATAAACAAACCAGAGACCAAAGCAAAAATTGTACGAGGTTATTGATTTTGCTGAAGAACTGAACAGAACCAACAGAGATTACCCAAGTGCTGAGTTTTAATTGCAATACCTCTTGCAAGGAAGCATCAGCAAAGCATGGATGTAAATCAGATGCTAAAATGCTAGATCTGATGAGCTAGAGAAAGGAATTTGCCTGGACACTGCCATACTTTTCCAGGGGCAACTCCTTCTCACTTACTCTGACTCATATCGGCTCTGTTTAATTCATGATACATTTGTGTCTTCTTTGCCTCTTCTTCAGGCTTGGTGTGTTTTTTGGATAACAGGAGAGTGATACATGCTCCTTCCCTGCTTCAGGTTTAGTTCCTGCATATTTGCAGGGAAGAAAGTCTAAGGAGAATAAATCGTGACTGAAGTAATTTCATCAAGTCTCAGAGTTCAGACAGCTCCTGGCAAGCAAAGCAGGTGACATCCAGGAATTACAAAAAGTAGGAATGGGACTCTCAGGTAGAACTGTTCCCCACTCAGCTTTCTCCCACTTACGCTGGCAGCTGCATGAAGAGGGACTCCTCTTTCAATACCTAAGTCGTTCCAGCAAAGTCCACTTCAAGCGGATCTGTCTTCTCTCTCCATTGCACCTCTAAAGGAAAGACCTTTGGGATATTTAAGTAAGATTGGTAATTTGGTGTAAGTAAGAGGGAAAAGGTTTTGTGACCATCTTTTTTTACCCATTTGCTTGGTCTTGCTTACATCTCTCTAAGGAGGTAGCTCTTCTCCTGAATGATGACCTTTCAGTATCTCTTCAAAGATGTTTACACATTCAGGTGCTAACCTCCCCTGGGCAGGAGCGTTTGATAAATATGATCTTCTATAATTCTTGCAGGGCCAGTGCTAGCTCATTGTCCTGAACTGGTTTGGGTCTAGCCTTAGATCAGGAACTAGGAAATCACACTAGCCAGAAAAGGGAGATGGGGCAAGTGCCAAGAGCACCTCAGCAGATGACAAATGAGTCAGTGTTAACCTTTTCTTATTTCTTTTTTAAAAATCCTTCAGGGAAACAAAAATTGGTTGGGTACATTTCTTTGTGGGAGATTTGGGTGGCTTCTTGTTTTTCTCACCAAACCGTTTTGTTCCCACGTGCCTCTCCAGGACCAATCTGGATGTTTACGGTAACTTTAGAGTAGCTTCTAATGATCCCTCTTTATTGTTTACAGGACTGGGAGAAGTGGGTCAACTTGTCCAGGGCTGCTTTTTCTTTAATATGGACATGTGGTACATTTACTAAGATGTGTGATTTATGTCTAAAAGATGTACATTATCCCCATGGAAGACAGTGACAAGGAATTATCTACATGGGAAGAAGTGTGAAAAAATTTACCTTATAGAAAATTTTATGGAGTTCAATAGGAAGAGAAAACCTGTCTGTAGATTTTTCCTAACCTCCATGGAATGGGATGGAGAATTATACCCTGCTGTATAATTCCATAACCTGATCTCTAGAAACCTGTAGATAGCCTCATTCTCTGTGAATACAGACTGATTTGAACACTACTCTCTGTAAAAACTTCCAAACTTACTATTTTTTTTTTTTTCATAAAGGTCTTGACTTTCTGTGAATAATAAAATTTTAGCCTTTTCCTGAAAGAAAGAAAAAGGCTATTTTCCATGACCTCTCCACAATCCGAAAGAGAAATGTATCTATATTTGCTAGGAGCTTGACCAGAGAGAGCAGATCTGCCTATCTACACTTGCCACCTGAGTGAGCATCCTGAGCTGAACTGGAAAGGCAGTTTGAATCTCTTTGAAAGTGGAAAATTGTTTGTATAACCTGGCCTTTTCTTATGTAACAGGCCTGCTGCTTATGTGTATCCAATATTAGAGAGAGACCTGGAACCTAGTGTACGTTTCCCAGAAAAGCTGTTATTATATAGATACACCTATTCAAGCATATGGGAGGCACAGGTGCTCTGTGAGTGAAATTTGGCCTGCAATCACTTTATCCTGGTGAGGAGGGTTGAGTTGGAGAGAGTCCAGCCAAATAGTCAGAGCCCAAATTGTATTTGTGAGGCTGAAAATAAGAAGGAAAGGTAAGCTCAGTATCCCTGATCTGCAGTTACTAAGAAACTGAGCCTGCTCTGTGTTTCCACAAACCTTTTGTAAAGCAGAGTTGCACTTCAGAAAAAATGTGGATATTCTTGAAGCAGTGGAGGTAGAAGATCCCCATCTTTTCCCCAAGCCTTTGTCTTCAATAGGAACTTGCTGAAATTATTATGCTAAACACAAGTGACCCTAATTTAAAAGCTTCCACTGCAAGAAAATTCTCTCTTGTTCCTTTTCCCATGGTTGCTCATTCGTGATTAGTTATACTATTTCATAAGTTTTTCTTTTATGTAAGTCTGAAGTTTTTTTTATAAGCCTTCTGAGTTCTCTTCAACTCCATTACCTCAGGCTGTGAGATGGAGAAGTCAGTCTGCTCCTTTCAGTTTCTGTGCCTCTAAATTAACACAACTTTCTTCTGGAAAGCTGCTGACAAGTCACCCTCTTGCTTTTGCCCCTTAAAAACTTTAGTGTCACCTTTAGTGACAGACTTGCAGCAGAGAACAGTTTAACCATGCTTCTAAGCTGATCCAATGGTGAGCTTTTGCAAAGGAAGGCAGCCCTTTTTGCCCTGGCTGTTCTCACCTCTCACAACCCTTGTGCCAGCGCTGATGCACAGCTGACCCACAGCAAACCATGCACTTTTACCCTACTGTAAAAGTGAAGAGGGAACAGCTGTGAGCAGGGGCGGGGGGGGATAGCGCTGTTTGCAGCAGCTGGCTTTCCTTTATATCAGGTTAGGGAGACAGGGGAAATGCACTTTGAAATGGCATCTTCATCTCAAAGGAGCTGTCATGCCTCCTCCCTTCCGCCACCACCAGCTGTGTACTTCTACTGCCTAAAAAGCACCAGCGCTAACACTCATTTGGCTGCTCAGGAACTGGTCCCATTGAAAACTAACCCGTTCCCCTATCAAAATAAAGGTTTCAGTGGGATGAACTCTTCATATTGCTTCACTCGGTGAGGCAAGCATCATTGAGGGCTGGTAAAATGTGCAGATGGTCATGTGGAAGACTGGTTGCTAATGCAACTTAAATTGGCTTAAGCTGATTGTGAAGTACCTGTCTGAAAAGAATAAGCCCAACTGGAGCATCACAAAGGACCTATTCCCCCTTTTCTCCCATAGTGTTTTTCTTGGAATTTCTAGTATGCTCTTACTTGATTTGGTGTTTGTTGTTATTTATGCTCTGTTATCTCCCTCACTATTGCTTTCCAAAGGCTCCTTTGAGATAAACCCATGCAAAAGACAGGAGGACATCAGTAACTTGATATATGCATGGAATTAATAAAATTAACATGCACAAATCTCATATGCACTCAGTGATTAAACTCCTTGGCAGCTAAAGGTACTGATAAGTCTTCTGTAATTGCAAGATGAGAGCCTTGTGCAAGAGTGAAGCACAGCAGGAGGAAGGGACGCTTATCCCTGTCTTTAAGCCAGTTCCAATCTAGTGTGAGACCCAGAAGAGCACTTCTCACCTATGCAGAGTCTGTGCTTGGTGTACTGTGTACAGCAACAAAGAAAAAATGTTAGTTGTAGCCCCAAAGAAGAGAACTGGAGAGAGGAAATTGTTCTCTTAGTTGGACAGAGGTATGACTATGGTGGTGAGGCAAGGTAGAGTGCAACGGTACAGGCTTGTGGACAACTGTGTGTGCTCTATGCAGTGGCAAGGAGAAGTCTAGCTACAGAGGGAAAGAGAGAAAGGCTTGGGAAAAAGGTCAAGTAAAGCTGAATGTCTTTTCTTTACACAACTCGGGTAAGAAGCTTCATGGCAGACTTGCTACACAAGCTGTAAGTCCAGGATAGTTGCAGCTTTTAGTACTCCTTAGTCCAAGCTACACTTTTTTTCTGTAAGAGAAAGTGATAGGAAAAGGTACCTGCCAGCTTCTTTTCATTATCTTCAAAAAACAATTCACAATATGCTTAGTTCTTCAGGGAAATCTTATGAGAAATACACCAAATAAGAACTTACTCCTTATCTAAATGAAGTTAATGTGAGTTTTGTCCTCATTGGAAACTCAAAATACCTAAATTCATCTCAGTTTGCCTTAACTGATGTATTGGTAATTGTCTAGAAGGAGAAACTCAAATAAATCCACCTCTAAATGCTATAGAAAGCAGAGCAACATTGACATAGTCTAAGCTCTTCCTTCTGATTTGCCCCAGGTGGAATTTCCAGTGTTTCTTGTTCAGACAACTCTGGCATATCTTTTAAATTAACTTTTTGACTTTTTTCTAAAAGAAAAAGAAAAAAGAGAGAAAAAAAAAATCCATTCCAATACAGAGATTATCAGCAGCTGGTGCCCTTACGTCTAGAAAAATGTAACTAAGTAACAGTTTCATCTTTGATTTTCCTCCCCTGTAACAATCTGACAGGGAAAGATTTCTATGCCATGGCTCAGGGAAAGGGAAAATAAACAGGGAAAATGTGAGCAAAATAGTGCCTATTAGAACTAAACGTATGTGTAGGACAGACTACAGTCATTAAAGCACAGTCTCAAATATGATTGCCAGCTGTAAAGTCAATGTCAGGTGCCTCTTTTGTACCATAGGCTTTTCCCAGGCTAAGTAGCGCAGGAGCAGAAGAGCTGGACTTGTGTCCCAGATCAGTGTCCCTCTTTGTCTCAGAATTTGTCATGGAACCTGGGGACACTACGCTCTCTCAGCAGCATAACCAGCTCCATGAATTGACAGGTGTAGGCATGAAGACAAGTGGTTTTTGTGTTAACAAATGGACATGGACGATTTGCACTTGGAACATTAGGGTCTATTTACGTCCTTGCACTGGCATTTTTCCCCAGCATAGGCAGATCAAAGTGTTATCTTTTCCTTGGAAATGAAGAGAAGCTCTGTGATTGTCAGTGTTGGTCTGCACAAAAGAGAATAAATATGTGATACATTTTTCCAGTGCAGATACACATTGTTGGAAGAGGAAAAATTTAGTCAAGCTGTGACTCCGAGAAAGATTATTTTTACTGAATCTGTCAAGACTTGTTCGAGAATGTTCTCAGTGCAGATACCATAGAATCACAGAATGGTTTGGGTTGGAAGGGACCTTATAGATCATCTAGTCCAACCCCTCTGCCATGGGAAGGACTTACCTATTGTTAAGTAGTAACTGTGGTCTTCTAGGAAGAGAGGGATTACAGTGTTCTGTGGATTTTCTCATCTCCTTTGACTGGGGACATTTTAAATGCCCTCTGAAACCTAGTCTTGTTTTTGCTTTCCCATTTGGGATCAAATGTCCATGCTAGCAAGACAATAAAGGCTTTTCTCCATTATGTAGACAAGATCATGCATCAAGATTTGCTTCTAATAAGATACAGGCATCTAGTCCAGATTCATTAGCCTTCTGGATTCATTTTCATTGGGCATGGAAATCTGGTCTTGAGTTGGAGGCCAAAAGGTTAAGAACCCTCTTCCAGAGCCCTGCCAAGTTCCCATGAGGCAAATACAAGTGAACTTCCCTTCTTTTCAGATACTGCATGCTTGAGCAATGTAGCAAGGCAAAAACTCTTTTGCAGGTATATATTCTTGTTTGGCTTTAATTTTTCTTCTCTAATTTGTGGATGTTGTGCATGATTGCAGGTCTCTGGGAATCCCTACATTATAAAATTGGGACTCAAAAGTAATTTTATGGGGAACAGGATTTCTCTTGTTTCAGCTCTTTTTTAGATATGGGTGGGTAAAGACAGAGGTTTTGGGAGGCACAAGGGTGGTGGATGGGAGTCTCAGGGTGGCATGCGGAATGGATTCCTGAAGCATGTATAAAAATAACTAAAGGCTTGGGTCTTTTTAAATGTTATATTCTCAGTATCTGAAACTACTTTAGCGTAAGTGTATGGGACAATGGAGGTTGCTGCAAAGCAATTTCAAAGAGCTTCCCCCCAGCCTGTACACGTTTTCTGTAGCGGGGAGGCTGCATGGTGATTGTATTTATTCTTTCAAGGTAGTGTTTACAGAGGTGCATTGATGTTTGGGGAGAAAGTACTGAATTGAAGTAAAACAAAAAGGGAAAGGGACCCACTATTGAAAGCTTTCATCCTTACCTTGTCCCACCCTAGCCCTTAATAACTAAAATGAGTCTGATTTGCCTTTGGTCTTCCAGCTCCAAAACATGTTTGCCTGAAAATTTTTGTTGGATATACTTCGCATGTTTTGATAATGTGACTTATGAGATAACACTTCTGCAAAGGTATATATAAATACATACATGTACAACCACATACATACATGTGCACACACTACATATAGACTTAGAAAACTAAATGGCACTACACACCTCCATGCCTGTATGTGGCAGTAACCACAGTAAAGGAGGGGAGGTAGCTAAAAATAGCATGTACAGTCCTTTATGGAGTTGTTATTAAACAGAATGTGGTCTTGCCATCCTGGCTGGTGGAAGTGTTTTATTTCTGTGGGAATGGTTCCAGGGGAGTTGCGTCTCAGGAAGGAGGATCCTAGGAAGAGGGGGTGGGTTTCCATAGTCTGATGGAGCATGTTGAAAAGGATCCGTGGTGGCTTGGAGAAGCATTCTGGAGTAGGAAATATCTGATACACTATTTCTCATTAAGATAAAAATGTTTGACTATACAGAGCTAAAAGCTGATGTGTGTCTGTGACTACTGTGACACAAATCCCAGGCCATTGTGGCAGATTTGAGGATAGATAGCATCACATCCACAGAATCCTCTAGTTTAGCATAGAGTGAGTTCTCCTGTTACACTGGATACATGTAAGTTTTATCCCAATGTTGGTGACATGCAGACACAGCTGGCACAGAGCTGGACAGAAATTTCACAACAGCAGGTTAGGGCAGGACACAAAAAGGAGTTTGATGCTTAGGCACTGACTTTGGGTAGCACAACTCTGGGTTCACATTTCAGTTTTAAATCAGTGCTTCTCAGCCTGGTGTTCTCATAGCAGATGGGGGAATTAGTTGACCCAGAGAGAAAGGAACATCTCTGCACTTCCAACATTGTTGTATCATCTACTTCTGATCTAGGACATTAGACCAGATCCAGTAGCTGTTCTTTGCCATATGAGACTTTTAAATTCTAGTCATAAAAGATACATATTTCCTTGTCATGATACTTGTGTTTTTCCACTGGTTATTCCAGGGACTGGGCAGTGTCCCTTGCCCTGCTTAAGGCATAGCGTATTTCACAATCAGGGCTATTAAGGTGGTCTTTGCTTTCTGTATTCTATTTGAAGTTAATTTGCTTCTTTCCAGTTTACCTGCCTTTGCTACTTGAATAGATTGCCACCCACCACTCGATATGTATGTCTGCATAATTATGTGCATATAATTAATTGTGACTTGCATAAGACACAACTTCTTCAGTTTTTTTTAAATTTTTGTCAGTCCTTGTAAGTACCACAGTACTGTCTTCTGGTTTTGTGGAGGGTTTTCTGTTTTTTTGGTTTTTTTTTTTTTTTCCAAATGGCCTTTAAATTGTCACTACTGGTTTTTTTTAAACTTGTGCCGGATGAAATCAGTTATTCCACATTTGTTTAAGAATTGAGTTCCTGGGAAAATAGCATTTTTCTGGGCCTGGAAGTCATACCTCTGCAATGTCTTTTTTTCTTAATTTCACATTGTGCTAAAAGATGGTGTCCAGCTGCTGAGTGCTTCACCTAAAAGAACTCTTTTACTATCATACTAGGCTAGACTTATCCCTCAGTTAAGTTTGTCTCCTCCAGATTTAGCTGCTTAGCCCCAACATGAATCTCATTCTATGTTGTCTGCCTCAGGCTTTAATCTCAACTTTCTGCTTATTTCTCTGTTTAGACTAGATGGCAAACCAACCATATGTTTCTCTCATGTTACTGTTTTACAATTTCTCCTGTGTTACTTCTAAGTAATTTATGAAAACAGAAAATGAAAAGGGCATAAGAGCATTTTTGCTGCACACCTCACTGGATCTGCACTACACCAGCTGCAAGGGTATTTTCTATACAGTTCCTCAAACAGTTCATACCTTCTGTGCCAGAGAAATTGCAAATTTGATTTAAGCATAAGATTCTGTGACATGTTTGGTCATAATCCAACCATCTCAGCTCCCATTTCTTTTCACAGCCCATTTGCTTAAGTGCACTGTAGAAGTTTGAGGGGGAGAAAAAAGCAGATTTTTTTTTTTTTTTTTTTGCAAATGCATTCTTCATAAATCTTCCATTACTGTCTTTTGCATGTGTTTCTGTGTGGAAAAACTGAAAAGCTTCTAACTTGAGTCTGTGTGACTTTAATTTTGAATATATCTCAGTATGACTTGTATTTTTACCTTCTGTTCTTCCGACTTAGTAGCTATCCAGTAAATAGTCAGATATTAGCAGTGTTTAGGTTGTTGTTCATATAAAGCAGGCAATTCACATTTTCATTTCTCTACATCCTGTTTCCTTTATAAATTTGCTACAGGACTTTTCCTCAGCATACCTTGTCCTCCGTATCAGGTGCAATCCTTCAAGTTGGCTGAATATGTTTCAGTAAATGGTTTTACTGTGGAACAGAAAATGTTTGCACAAGCAGCACACCGAAACAGCTGGGATGTGAACAAATGCTCATTTGAAAGGCCAGTGCTTGAATTAGTAATAGGTTTGGCTGAGACTGGCTTCATGTAGCTATCACACTAATCCCAGCAGTGTCCACAGCAGTGTCTTTAGTTGCTCTTAGTCCTCTTTACATGAGGCTGCACCGCAACTTGGTGACTTCCAGCAAGCTGCGTGAAGGGGAGATGTGGCTCAGGGCACAGGCAACTGAATTGCAGAGCTTTCTGCTCTTGCACAGCTGTGATTGCAAAGAGGTGATGTTTGGGGGTGTGTGCGGGTGTGAGCAAACATGTGCAGGGTTGCCTGTCCAGTGCCAGGGGGGAGAGACACAGAACAGCCTGCAGCTTTTGATCAGGACCAGCTTAAGCTTGCCTCCCATAAATAAAGCCTTAAAAAGTTTTGCATCACATGGCTTAAGATATAAAATGTTTTTCTCTGAGAATACTAATGCTTAGGCATGGCTTTTAGGTGGAAATATTAATTATTGGTCTCCAGTGTTTATTAAATTTTTATGAGAGCTGTGCCCAAGTATGTACTTATGTGACCATCAACAACTTAGTTCTTGCTGTGACCATATTTTTAATAGTGTGTTTTTAATTATACCCTTCCTGGGGTCGGACTAATTTGGCAAAGAGGAATCTTTACTTGCTCAGGTGGTTATTGCCTTGTCTTGTACTCTTTGGCCACAAAACACGCACTTCTATACAGTGTTTGCATAACTGGGGAGAAGGGGGAAGTTATTTTCATGGACTCTATCTATCTCTCTATTTCTGCTTGTACTACGTGGTTTTGTCCTTAGGCTTATCAAACTAGAATTTTTCTTAGTCTCAAATAATTTGCCAACCAAAAAAGTTACATTGTTCAGGCAAATTTGTCTTATTGTCCGATAGTCCATCTCCATGTGTTTTCTCCTTCATCTGACTCATGACCGAGGCTCTTAGCCTTGTCAAAGCTACCCAAAGCCCTACCTGTTGCCTTACCAACCTTAAGTCTCCCCTATTTTTTCAATTCTTTATATAGATTTAAAACCAAAAATTTAAAAACATTTTAAAATGCATTTTTAAAAGCATTTAAAAACAAAACTTCTGTTTTCACCTTTGAATGGCATGTGGGAGTTCAGTTTTTTGCTGGATTAAAATTTAAGACATAACTTCTCGCCTTCATTAACTTCAGTGAACTGACATTTAGTTGAAATTAAGATTGCATTTATTTTGAAGGTACAAGGTCAAAGGATTTTATTTAGTTTTTCTTTTGTTGTTTTGGTGGTGGTGTTTTTCCCCGATTTCCTACTCTGATGGAGATATTTCACTGTTGAGTTCTTCTCATACTGTTATATGTTGGGTGCTGTCTCAGAGACAGAAGTGTTTACCAGGGAGGGCGGGTTCCCTTGACAAAGACTCAGTGTCAGTTTACTGCACATTTTACACCTATTAAAGTACTTGGCATCAGCTCAGTGAAGATTTTATTGGTAAAATGGAAGGGAAATAACTTCAGCCTTTGCAGGCCATCTTTGCAGTATGTTTTTTTGCCCCATCCTGGCTCCCTGTGCATTTTCATGTATGAATACAGGTGAGAAAATGGTGCAGATGAATTCTGGTTCTGTTCCATGGGTGGAAGCAATACCTGGAATGGATCTTGTGTAGTGTCTACAACGAGCAGCAGTTACACTCACCTTTCAGTTCCCCCATAGAGAGAAATCCAGCTCCTAATAGGAAGCCTGGGAAGCTAAAGGCAATAGGAATGGAGAAATACGTGTGTGTGCATGTGTGGGCACACATGTGTGTGCTCTTATATTCTCACGTGACAAACCTCAAGAAGCTTTCCAGGTTAGCTTGTGTCTTACTCCAAGCTCCCCAAGCCTTTCCATGTGCATCATTTTTGTTCCAGCTTCATCTCCCCCAGCTCACAATCTGTCTGTCATGACTCACACACTCACTGGCTTTGATTTAGACTCCATCTGCTTTCTCAGCTAGTTAAAATCCCTGTTCTTCTGTAACACACTGTAGGAGAAGTGTGGGACTGGAGCAGAACATGTATCTGTATTCAGGAGAGAGGAGGGGGAGGTGTATTGAGTCCAGTCTCCAAGTTTCTCCTTTTCTCATCTGTCTCAGTGGAAGCATTTGTTTGAGCTACAAAATGTAAGTCTGCACTGTAACTGGGGATGACTTGGAGAAACTCGTCATTCATGAGGGTACATGGACCCTCAGATCTGATTTGGTCTCAGTGTTGTCACTCACTGCACATTTATGTGAATTTAGAAGGAATGTCCTTTCTCCTTTGCTTATATAAAGGACTATCACAGTTCCCTGAGAAAAAAAAAGCAGTTGTTTTGCTTCTTCTCTGCAGGCAGCGGAAGGTGACACAAAGGTAGCGGGGAGGCTGTGTGCTAGTGCCTGGCACACAGAAATGTGCCCCTCTGGTGGAGGCAAGTGGCTGGTGTGTGCAAGAGACTTGCCCTCAGATCAGTGTTGTCTTCTCACAAGGACAGGGGGACTCTTGGAGGACAGAAGAAAGGGAAAGGCTGGTCCCCAGTTAGCTCATAAAGGGGGATCACGTGCCAAAGACAATACACAGCTGGTGGGCTCTGAGTTCCAGACAGCAGAAATAAATTTTTCCTTCTTCAAGAGACTAGCTGGTAAAATTTCCTTTTACTATAATCTTGTCACAGACTCTCCCACCCATAAGCATCTCAGGGAGGAATTGGCGCAAGGTCAATGTCAATCCTTGGAATTAAAGCCAGGAGGGAATTTTCCTTTGGCTCCTGGGTTAGAAGTAATGATATTTTTGACTTGCTACTGAGACAGCTTATGGAAAATTACCTGTTAAGGTGAAACTGGTCACTCTAAGTTAGGTAATGCTTTAATAATATCAGGAAAGGGGATGTCACCCAGCATCTGGGAGAATACCCACAAGACCATATTCTCCAAGGCTGGATTCTTTTCTGTTGCTGATAAGTGGAAACACATCCAATAGGCTGCTTGGGACTGCATATAAGTGCCATGAGACACCAAAAATATGATAGAAAGAGATGTAGACTGTTAGAAGAAAGCTACAGAATACACCGAATTTGATTTTGCCTATTTACTGAGAAAACCTCACAAGAGTGGTGAGTTAAACAAACCAGCATCTTATCTTTGGATTTTGCATGCATGACACGAACTGACAAGACATCTTTTTGCAATGTGCAGATCAAGATCTGCTCCAGATTTAGAACTGGAATAGAGAGGGATGCTGTAGACAAGGGTTGAGGTCTCTGCTGTTAGTCACAACGGAGACAAGCTGGCAAAAGTGAGAGCTGGAATTCTCAGATATGAGGTATGCAGAAATATGTGGAAAGTAGGCAGTGCAGAATTAGCAAGAAGGAGAGCAGGAGTTTTCAGAAAGAAACCTGTTTTCAAAGTGTAGAAAATGCAGCTTCCCTCTGCTGTATTTCTTGGCAGCCCGCAAACACTCCATAATTTTTTTTTTATTTTGAGTGCTTGTATTTTAAGACTATAACTGTGGAAAAATGGTGAAAACAGTGATTCAGAGAGACAAACACAGGTATTTGAAATATAGGTACATACATGCTGCTCTACTCCTCTTCCCCCAACACTGACGATGCCCCCACTGGAGATTTTCATATTCTGTTTAAAAATTCCAGAGATTATGGGAAAACAAAGAGGCTTTTCTCCCTTCCAGTGCTTTCTAAAGCCCTGGCTGAATTCAAGACATGAGACACACACCAAATATTTTCCTCCTATCTTATTTTAGGGCATGGCTCAGCTAAAGGACAGAGGAGAAGCTCCTAAGTGCACCCCCATCCAGGAAAATCCCAGAGTAAAAATTGAGAAAGAATAAAAATGTCCTACATGGGAATGTTTGGGGGGGGATGCAAGATAAGAGCTAGTGAAAAGGAGCTGCAGCAATATGGACAGGATTGCAGTCAGAAGCAGCAATATGCTTCTAGGCTGGGGGCCTGGCTGTGTTACACTGGTGTGTGCAGGCCAGGTGTGACTGGAAGGATGACACCAATGCTGAATGAGAACAACTGCTCCTCTTCCACTTTCCACATGGCAGATTGACCCAGAGCATCCTGGCCATGTCCAGCAATATTCATATCCTGTTACAACCCCTCCTGCCACGTTACGAGCCTTTATGTTGGCACCTTCCAGTCCACATCCAATGCCTGCACACACCCGTATAGTCCAACAGCGCAACAGTCTTTGCACAGAAACAATGCAGCAGAAGAAAGGGTTGGTCTGATGCCCCTCCTCCCAGCTGACTCATACCTCTGTGGGGATTGCAAAGAACATCCAAAAGCTTCCCTTTGAGGAGCAAACACAAGAAGACTGGCTCACTGAAGAGTGTGATGAACTACTACCCTCACACCAGCTATAAGCGGACATCCTCATCCTCATCTTCATCTTCATCCAGGTCAGTGGTGCGTAGGCTTATGTCCTTGAGGATGTCTGAGATGTTTTCAGCAACTGGCCCTGTAAGCTCCATCTCTTCCAACTCGGTATCAGTGGCATAAGTGGAGCACGGGACTTCCCCCTCTTCATGCGAGTGTGAGGGCTGGGGGGAGTCCGAGCAGGGAGGCAGTGGGCTCTCAGTGCCCAAGGGCGCTGCTTGCTGTGCTGCCACCATGCCATTGTCCTCTCGGCTCCACGCCTGAGTGGCCTGACTGACCTTCTCACTGTTGGTGGAAGTCCGGTTGGTGTTACGAAAACTGGCGAGGGGTGGGCGGAGACGAACCCCGGAGCGAGTGGAACCCTCTATTGCCTTCTGGAGCTGTAAGAAGAGAAAAAGTTCAGAAGAAACAGATGAAGAGAAGGATGATCCAGCCTTACTCAGCAGAAGTTCATCTACTCCCCAGGGCAAAAAGATCACAAATAGAGTCACAGCTCCTAACTCTGGGGCCTAAGGAAATAATCTTTTACATTGGTCATGTAATGAAAAATTCCATGGTAAGTAACAAATTCCACACCACTTTCAGAAACAGCAATAGCCACTCAGTTAAGAGCCCTACACTCATGAAAAGGATGAACCTTCTAACATTCCTGTAAACAACGCCTGCTGTCTCCTCTGAAATGCAGTCATCCATTCCTCTATATGGCTTCCAAAGAATTGATTCAGAATTCAACACTGGATTGAAAACGCAGCAATTGTAGTTTTATATATTCCCAGCTGGAATTTGCAGCACCTGTAAGGTATTGCAGTGACCCACAGGACATTCACAGTTAATTAAGAGGATGGTAAGGGATCTGTACTTACCTCTTCCAAAGCCAACACTCCCCTCAGCTTCCCCATACTGGTTACATAAGCGTGGCTGAGGCCCAGTAATGAGAACAATGTATGTGTCTATGAGCAAAACCACAAAAGACCATTTCAGGGACTTTGGAGACTGGCAACATGGTACTTGGTGCTAGAGCTGGGACTTGGGATTTAGAAATGGGAATCACAAAGGCAAACGTGAGAAACTACCTTCTCCTTTTGCATCTGGCAAATAGTACCCTTTGGTCCTTCTGCTGTGCAGCCATAGTTGGGAATGTGTTGATGATGGAGAACACATTCTCAAGGTCACCCTCATCCTGCATCTGGCAGAGATTCACATGCAATACCCCGTGTTGTGTATTTGGGGACTTACGCAGATCTATTTCATTTTGGTGCTGGAAATTGACCTAGGCTATGTAAAGCCAGAAACTGCTTAGGTTATTTATTCTAGTGCTTTCCTCAACAATAGAAGATTTATTTTTTCCTGTTCCAGAATATTTTCTGTTAAAACTTAAGCTTGTTGCTGCTTATCCAGTGCAGTGAGAACATTGAGAACAAGTTATTCCCTTTCTCTTGCAAATTCTCCTTGAAAGGGCAAATATCACACTGTTATCAGTCTTCTTTTCTTAAGCCTAAATATACCCCATTATTTTACTATTCTTCATAGATCTGGCTTCCTAAAACTTTCCACATTCTCAGTGCTCTTCTGTGGTGTATTTCCAACCTTCAATTTCTTTTAGCTGAGCTCCAGCTGGACTTTACCTGTGGTCTTACATTTTCATCCTTTCACAGTTGGTGTTTGCCTTTTTTTTTTTACATCACATGAGATATTGAATGTCATGTTCAAGTGTAAACTAGAAAAAATCTAATTTCTTAGGAGCAAGACACTTTACCCTAATGTAAAAGGAAATGAGACTGCTTAAATATAGTTTGATCATGGTAAATTGTTATATTCTTGCCATTGTCAGTAGTCTTACATTTAGCTCTAACTGTGCATACCTCAGATAGTTTGATTATTTGTTCCTGCTTTTTTGTGTGCATCCAAGTTAAGATGATTTGTCCCTTTTTTCAGAGTGTCTCACTTGCTCTTTTGTATAACAGGTACAAAACTTCCCCTTTTTCAGCCTTCAGGTATAATTTCTCGTAACCCCTGTATTCTCAAAGATAAATGCTAGTGGTTTTCAGATCACTTCAGCCAGCCATTTAGAAAACACCAAACTCATCTGAACTATACACTAACCTGTTCTTATTTTGATCAAGGCTGAGATCTTACCCCCTTGATAACAGCAATTAATTAATTTTGTGCAAGGTATATGCTGACCATTTGCATTAAATGAATATTTTTAAGAACAGGCACTGTTGCACTTTCACTTCAGTACACTGCTGTTCCTTTCCATTGAGTGAAAGGCCAGTTCTCTCTTCCCCTGACATACGATTGCTTTAATCCCCTGTCATCCTGTACTGACTCCAGAAGTTGCAATGTCCAGCTTCCTCTTTCCTTGTGCTTCAGTCCAGTGAAGAACCTATGATATAGGCAGACTCTAAACCCTGACAGAAACACCCTGAGAAATCCAGGAGTACTAATTCCAGTACTGCACACTGACAAAGTCGAGTGTAAATCTCAGTGTAATGCCACAGCAGCAAGGCATACAATTCTACTACAGTGTTAATGTAGTGGCTGGAAAATCCTATATGGTGTCCAAAAGGTTTTTAATAAATGCACTCAGATTTCTTATTTTGTTGCTGCTTATCCGTAGCCTTTAGTTTTGCAGGAGATTGGAGGAACAGATTGGAGGTTCAGTCATAGACTGAACTTGCAATGATAGATAGGATGGACAAAAATGATATATGCCTCAGGGAGACATCAGCACCCACCTTGTGCAGGGAAGTTCTCTCAACGAGTTGGAAAGGGCAGGGGTCTATGCGGCAGCTGTCAAAGCACACGTTCTTGTTCAGCTCCTCCTGTTCCCAAGCATCTATCTGACATGGGAAAGAAGAGGAATCACTTACAGTGATCTGCAGTGTTGCTGTCTTGTGTACCCAAACTAGTCCCCTTCTTCTGTTAATGCTTCTTCTTTCCTATGTAGATCATTCATCTTGCCCTTTATATCACCCCCCCCTGAGGTTTCCCATCCCTTTATTGCCTATGTCAAGTCCCTATGGAAACAGAGCAATTCCAGTACCTCAGAGGTTTTCTGAGATGAGGTTTTGCTTCTTCCTGCTTAAAGAAGGAGTGAACATCTTTTGCTTTCCTTTCTGGGTGCATCTTCCCCTTGTCATTGCAAGATGGTTGATCCTTTGTGTGAAAAGTGAAGGAACAACATAGGCCCACAGAAAGATTTAGGTGAGGGGGCACCTGTGGAGGTCTCTACTCCAAAACCCTGCTTGCAGCAGGGCTAACTTCAAAGCTAGGTCAGATTAGTCAGCCTTATCAGCACACCTAACCGGACAATCTGCTCTTATCATGAGACTTGCCCACTGTGCAACTTGAAGAAGAAAATGGCTTTAGCTATGGCTTTATGTGGCAATCACTGAGGTTGCTGGTGTTCAGGAAGGATTGCAAGTGACAGGAAATGAATATAAGAAGCACTCACTTAACCTCACTCCCTTTCTGCAGCTGGTCTTACCTCTTGTGGTGTCATTGTCTCAATAACTTCCACTGGCTCCTGTAGGAGAAAACACTCTTCAGGACAGCCAAAACCACCACAGTTTCACTGAGTACAGAAAAAAACACCTGCACAGCTTCCTCCCCCCATGTGGTCCCCTTTTGCTCCAAACAGTCTATTACTGCGTGCTTAGATTTTTTTTATATTCATCCATTATAAGGTGTACCTTGTACTTGCTGTGCTTCCCTTGCCAGTGACAGTTCACTGTGGAATTCTGGTGGAGCAATTCAGGTGCCCAAACATGGCCATCTAGTACTGATTTAGATGCTCTCAAGATATCCCACGTGGGGTCCAACCACTGATCTAGGGTGGATGGGTCTCCCATAAACTCTTTATGATATCCACAAAGCCTGTGCAGACGTGTCAGATAATCAAGGACATTTAACATGGCGAGACCCGAAAGTATTTTTTCATTTTTCTCTGTCTAGCCAAAACTGTTTGCCAAATGGAATAGAACTTCACTTTATTGCAGGTTATGCAAAATATCATTAATTTTTTTCACTGAGAAAAAGATTCCCACACTCAATCATGGTGGCAGCCTTGACACCTGAGCACAGATGGCTCTTGAGGAAGATATACAGTCCTTTAATAGTAATCACACCCCTTCTCTTTGGAGAGTGTTCCCCACTGATGCTGTCAGAGTTCAGGACCATAATTGTGTCCATGTTTTGGCCGAATGCTCAATGTCTCTGAACAGTAGGTTCTATTTCCATTGCATTCCCTTCCTTCTTAAGCTCTCTGTAGCCCTAACCTGGACAGTGCTCTCTGTTTCAAGTGGACGGCTGCAATGGCACAAGAGCTGCTGGATCAGTTGCCTCAAACTCCTGGAATTGCCTGAATGATGAGAACAAACACATGGAAAAGAGAGAAGAAAAATGAGAGACAAAAATACAAAACCCCAAGCCCATCCCCTTACCCAAGGCAGGTTTGGAAATAATATGAGGGACATGACATGATAGGGCTGAGTCAGTCACAATCTAGCACTGAATTTGTAAGGTTGTGTCTGGGACATTGCAGAATGGATATCCCCATGCAATATCGGTTCCTCAAAGATAGGAAGTAAACCATTACAAAGTTGTCTTTGAGATAATATTCATAGATCAGAAAAAACCAAAACAACAAACCAAAAGCAGGACTACTAACACAGCAAACAATCTGATACATGGGATAAAATGCTGTGACAAGAGGTTTCTGCAGTCCACAAAGAGAATGTGACTTGGAGGATGAATGTGGCAAAGGAGGTAAGAATTTGGAAAATAGTTCAAAGACAAAATATATCAACTGACTGAATGTGACAAGTGCAATGGGGTGAGGAGTCCATGAGTTGTAACAGCAGTGTAATTATGGGAATGGAAAAGACCAGAATTATGCTCCCAGGCAGGATAGGCAGGAGTTAGCAAAGATCAGGAGAGAATTTCGTGCTGTTGTAAACAAGGCTGTGGAGGAAGTTTGGTCAGAAACAGTGATAGCTATGAGCAAAACTAAAAACAGCAAGGCCTCATGGAGTCATTCCTGTACCACTTCCTCCTGTTGTTCCTGGGTCACTCAGTACTATCTTCACATAAAATGTCTCACACAGTGTCCTTGTTTTCATATGTGGTTCTTTTTCTGCTTTCGTAGGGAGGGTGGATGGCTGCTCCAGCACTCCACTGCTGTGAAAGCATAACATGGGTTTTTCTATGCCTTAGAGGTTTGGTCATACATGAGGGGTGTTAATGAACCAGAATGTGCTATATGTTATATGTTAACCCCTGGGTGCCTAAAAGCATAAGCTAGAGCCCTGTCCTCTGTATTCATTCTCAAGACTGGGCTACATCTCTGTGCTTACTCATTCTCTGCATGTTTCAGAGAAACAACAGGGAGAAAAAAACCCCACCCTTCTGTATCAAATATACATGATATATGAATCAGAAATGTGCTTTGAGTACAGTCTTGAGAAAAAAGCTAATATAGGCTGGGTTGGTACACAAAGAACATAATACATCAGTATTTGTCTATCATATTAATGTAGCTGAATCAAAGAGATGCATAAGGAACTGTTCAGGTTTGGAGAAGGCTGAACAACACCTTAAGCTACTCAAAACCCAAGTGCAGATGTTTAGCTCTCAGGCTGCTTTCCCCAGGGAAATTAATCTATGTGGTGAAGAAGCCAAGAGATCTTCCATGCAGACTCTCCAGAAAATGCCCAAGGAGATGTTATTGCAAATGGTGAAGCGGGGAGTACTAAAAGAGAGAGAGCATCTTTAGTGGGCCTACTTTTGCCATGTTCTCTGAGGGATCACAACAGAAGATCTTTCCAGGTACAGTACACTGATTTTGAGGTGCACTAACAAAGTATCTTTAATACTGGAACGGCAGAGAAAGATCCTTCTCTCATTCTCTGGGAAACTAGCACCTCGCGCAGACCTGTACACACAGTTAGCATGAAAGCTTCCCAAAGCTGGCTAGGATGCATTTGAGGCATGCCAGAAGTTACCATACCTGAGTGTTGCTGGGGCTCCAAAGTTTCAGTCATTTGTTTAAGAGGACTTGTCAGGCCATTTGGCTCCTCTGGGTAACTGGGACTGGGACTTGGGGGCTGAGGCAGCTGTTACAGAAAGGAGAGAAAATGAGGTCCACCTTGTGTCATTGCTTTCTCAGCCTCTCCAAATGCCTTACTGCTTCTTAAGCAGTCTCTGTGTTGCAGTCTCTCCACTTGCCTCCCTCACCTCTCCCTTCTCGTCTGTATCCTCATCCTCATCAACATAAGCAAAAGAGTCGTGCTTCAGCTTTGGCAGGTTTGCCCACGGTCCCTGGCTGTGTCCATCGTAGGGTGCCTCGGACAGCTTCTGCTGCATTTCTCTGTTGAGGAGCTGTCGTCGTTCTGGGCTTATATGTCTCTGGAGGAGAGCTTGCAGTTCAGATCGCTCTACAGACCCCAGAAGGATCATGTTTTCTGCATGACACAGAGCAGAGAAGCCATTAAGTCACTTTGAGGTTTTGAATGTCCCTTTCCTCCCTCAAGGCTCTTCAAAGTGCTCGAGTTCATTCTGTCTAGAGCTATACAGGAGTCATTAACCAGCCATGCTAGTTGCTACTAGGCTGTGGGAAGAAAGGTCATCGTTCCTGAGCTGTACCACTCCTCAGCACCACATCAGAAGCAGGCTCTTTAGTTATGCAAGATCCCAGGAGGGCCCTGTTATCACAGTTCAGTCTACAAACTTCCCACACACCTCCCTTGTGTGCTATATCTGCTTCACCACCCACACTCCAGCTTACCTGTCTGACCAGCTGGAACAGCCTCCTGTCATACATCATCCACAGAGAAAGATTTTTAGGAAGATTTTTTATGTAGTAGGTTCGCACTGTCTGTTTCACAGTGTATAATTTGAAAGCTAGTTTCTTTGGCTCTTTAAGCTGAGACAGTCTTCAGGAAAGACCAGTTCCTTCACATTGCTTACCTGGTGAGTCCACCAAAGGCAAAGTCTTTACTGTGGTGCTTTGGAGTAGAGTTTGCAAGTCTCGGTATTTACAATTGGAGGAGACAAATTTCACATCTTGGACCATAATATCCTCCACAAAGATGTTGTATTTGCTGTGAATTTATGGACAATAAGGGGAAGAGTTAGCATATTAACAATGCCTAAAGAAATACATAAATGACCACTTCTTTAAAAAGTGAAAGTTGAAAATACAAATACCAAATGATCTTCTGCGTGACTAACCAGAGGATTTTCCAACCGGATCAACACAGACTAACTGGATATTCATTACAGTTGTATTCCAGCCCATTACCCCACACCAAAAAATACACACATATGTATAGATGTTTTTTATATACTTAACTATGTATATTACATATACTAGAAAGAGGAAGTCATATATATCAATAACTGAATTTTGTTTCAAGTAAAATATCCAAATAAAATAATATTTCAAACATTCACTAGAGAAAAAAACCCAAACCCCACTGAATTAAGATAAATGAAACTCTCCATTTTTAAATTTTTAAACTAAAGCTATTCGGCAATTCTCTTACAGATTCGGTAACACTGCAGGTCATTCAAACCTGTGCTTTCAGTAAAGAAAGAGGACTTTTCTCTGTTTTTGTGTATGAACCATAATTCTACTCCACCGCTTGTTTTTTTTGCACTGCAAGCCTTTTCTTTCTTTTTATTTCCTTCGTAGTACTATCCCCTTTTCATAACTTTTTTTTCTCCTGTGGTCTTATCCTTTTCTGCTTTACTTCTTTGCCGCTCCCTGCCTCCACCTCTGTTTTACAACTATACCTTATGTGATTCCAGCCCAGGTCTGGCAGGTAGGGCAACTTCTTCACCTGGATGATGCTGTCGTACAGGCTGGGCTGCAGACTCTGGGCCACCATGTTGGCAAGAATGACAGCCACCATCATAGGGAGGATGTGAGAGATCTGACCTGTCAGCTCAAAGCATATCACAGCAGTGGAGACAGTGTGGCTCACGGCTCCTGTCAAAGCTGCTGCACCTTTCCCAGGTAGGGTGGAAAAGGAATAGGGAGAGAAGACTATCATATAGAAACAGCATGTCATGTCAACCAGGAAAGTTACAGCGATGGGACCAGGTGGAGAAAAAGAGAGACATGGACACTCACCAATGACAGCGTAGCCTCCAGGTAAGATTTGATAAACAATATCATCAAAGAGGATCCCATTGGGAAAAAGTGCTGCCATGATTTCCCCAATAAGGCGTCCAAATGCAGCACCTGAAAAATATCACTGACAAGTTACAGAATTAACATCTAAGGAACATCCAGTCTGTCCTGTGCAGCTGTCCTGGGCGATCACTTGAATATTTTCTAACAGAAACAAGGGCAAAAGTTACATTAAAATGACACTGTGGACTAAAAATTAGTTCTAAGTTAATACAGAAGTTAGATTCCAGGAGGAGAAAAGGATACTAAGAATGTAAATACAGTTGACCCCTCATTCACCCACTTGGACACACCAGGCACAACAGTAGCTGCGCTTCTCAGGCAGGAGGACATATTTTCAGACTGTGTACTGTGTCAGTCCAAATCACAGCTGAGGCCCTTCAGACTCTCATTCTGTGAATGTCCAAACATTAAAATCACAGCTTACAGAGAAGTTTAGGTGGGAAGGGACTTTTGGAGGTCTTGTTCTGACCCCTGTTCAGAAGAGGGCTAATTTCAAAATAAGATAAAGTCACCCATGACCTTGTCCAGACAGGTTTTACAAGTCTGCAGGGATCTTTTGTATTGGTGGACACAAAATGACAAAATATTCCATAATTGCGTCCAAAATGCTGAATGTAGGGAAATAACCAATTTCTTTGCCTTGCTGGCTAGGTTTTTCCTACTACAGCCTTGTTTGTGGTAAGCCTTCATCACTGCAAGGGCATGCTACCAACTCATGTTCACTTGCTGCCTGCAAGAACATGGAGGTCCTTAGAGCACATTATTATGTTTGACTTGTAGATACTTAATGCTGAACTTCATGAGCTTGTATAATTCAGTCTAACTTAGGCTCTCTTTCTTAACATTATCATAATAGTAATTTTATTTTTTTTATTGAAATTAAAGCCAGTTAAAAAAGCAATAAACTTCTGTCAGCACATTTCAGTCAGAAGAAATGAAGAAGTCATAGATGACATAGCAGGTAATAGTTTTGAGGTTGTCTCTTCTAGCTAGCCTTCAGGGGTGAAAGGAGCAACTACTACAACTCGTAGGATGAAAGTTTCTCTGTAGGTGAAGAGGCAGAGGGATTAGAAGGCCATGGCTCAGCATGTCTTCGCACAGTGTGGCTTTCCTTATGTAGAAGGACAGGGATTTTCTCCTCAGCATTTGGTTTCAGGGGTTGGGAGAATGACAAAAACAGAGACTCAGAGGCTGGTGTATGGACTGCTAATCAAGCTTGTCATAGAGATCAAGTGATGACTCTTCATACACTAGAAGAAATCTACTGGATATGTATGGAATGACTCTTATCCTCCCCGCCTTTCAGATGTATATGCTGCCACAAAAAATTGAGACTCACCTAATACAAAAACAGGCATGAAGCCTCCACAGGGGATTGGCATCGTAGTGAAAACAGCAGACATGCAGAACTAGAACAGAGGCAGAGAGTGCAGTTGTTACTGAGCAGCAATAGCCTTTCCTGCAGCCCCACTCTACTGCCCATCCTGTGAATCTATGAGGAATCACGCTCTGAGGGATCTGGCGGTTCAACCAGAAAGTGAAGGATAAAGAGGCTGTGGGGCATGAAAGGTAGCTGGAGGAATTCTGGCAACACACCAACACTGATGCAGAGGATCTCTACATGACCCCTGTGGTGGCAGAGAAGCTGAATCACCAAGGGGATGGATGAACAGAACTCCTTTGCCTTGGACCTCAGGAGTCGGTATTTCCTACTGCTCCAAACACCTTAGCTTTCTACAGAGCAGGGTTATCAAAAATTCACTGACTCAGAAAGATTTCATTACAAAGGGAATTCTGGAGGTCTTTTCTCTAACTCTCTGCTCCCAGACGAGCTAACTCCTAGGTTAGATGGGGCTGCTCAGGGCCTTCTCCAGGTGAGTTCTAAACATCTTGAAGGGTGGAGATTCCCCAGCTGTTCTGGGCATTTGTGCTACTGCTGACCCACAGTCAGGAAAATTTTTTCCTGAAGTCTAACTCCTAAGTTTCATTTATTCAAGCTCGTGTCTGTTGCCTCTTGTGTTATCACTACATTGATCAAAATAATGAAATCTGTTCTGGTATTGGTAAGACCAATTCAAATGCTGACTTAGCCCAACACATACAGACTTCTTCTGGAGGCAAGGGTCTTAAAAACACCTCAAAGTCCAGTGTGCTCGGGATTTCTCAGGTGATACAACAAGAGATTTCCACAGCTGAGGAGAACAGAGAATGCTCATGTTTCAAAAGCTTGTACAAACTGTACTGGTAAGGTATCCCTAACTTCCCCAGTGTCATCCATAGGAGAGAGACAACCATGGTCCAGCACATCGAGAGCAATACTTTCAGGTATTTCAGGACCATATTCTCCTCAGAGTGAGCAAATCCTTCCAGTTTAAGGACATGATGCCTCTCTAGACATCATTCTAGCTGTAGACAGCTGAGATACTAATTCCTTAACAGTCAGTTTGGTGAGGGGAAATCCACCCAAGACAGCTTTTCCACTGTAACTCTCATAGGATAGTTGGCTTAAAAGGGAAAATGAAACCAAGATATAGTCTGCCATTTAGGAAAGCCCTCTATGAAGGCAGAGAGCCAGTAGAACAGCATTTCTCAACCCACGATAGAGGAACATGCTGTGAGGATGGGTTGGACCATCAATTTGATAGTCTGTTGCCCTTCCTTCCACAAGCCATTTGCGGAAAAGTTCCTGGCTGGCTACAGAGGCCAGCAAGCTGCAGAAATGGAGTACTGCTGACCAAGCTCTGTCTTTGCAGTACCAAACCTGGCCAAATACAGCTGAGAACTGGAACTATAGTGCAGTGGAGAATCAGGCCAAGGCTTTGCCCAGAGTAAAACCAGCAGTTTCTTTTTTATGTGGTCTATCTCAACACTGAACAAATCCAGAAGAAAATAAACTGCTTGGCCCAGTTATCTAGTGAGTTGAGAAAGCCTTTAGTTAGTAGGACAAGGCTGATGAATCCACTCTCTGAGGATGCAGCTCTTCAAAGACAAATGGATGGACTCAGGAGAGATACACCATGTAGTCCATACCTCTTTTATTCAACTAAAGGAGACCTGATCTGCTTGGAACACTATAGTAAGAACTATCACAAGCAGAACCCTTAACCTCCTGTCAGAAATTCGATAGACTGTTTTACTTGAGGTGGAAACAGCTGTGTCAATCACTCAATGATGTCCATTCCTGATCTACTGAAATGTTTGACTGACATTGCAAGGTGGCCTCAGCTCTTCTGTTCCTTTGCGATAAATAGGAAAAAAATAGGACCTTTTCGATGATATTTTTATCTTTTTATATATTTTTTTTCCATCTTCGGAAAACCTCTTTCTTGCTACGAGTATTTTGAAAACTGGAATATCATGTTTTCTTCTTTCCAATGTTTTCTTTTGCTTCGTCCTGTATCAGTTACACAGCTGATCCTTTCAAGGCTGAACAGTTGCAACTTCCATACACCATATCAACTCAGAACTCTTAATCTGCTGTTGCTTTCAGAGAAGTGAGTAAAACTGTTTTCAGATGTATTTCTCCATCAAATTATGGTATACAAAGAAATCATAACAAATCCTTGATCCTTATGTATTTTTATTTGTCTCCTATCTGTAGTCAGGAATATAAAATAGACTGCATCAAAATTTATTTAGATCAAATATATATAATCTGAGAGCTTTTTAGTCAAGTATTTATTTTTGTGGAATTTGATAAATCTTTCCTGATGTAGTCCTCCCTACCAGCATCTATACAGTGAGCACCAAAGGTACCAAAGGATGTGTGAGGAGATTGACATAGGGAGCAGTGCTTCCTACCTTCACGAGGAAGAAGAGCAGGATGATGATGAAGATGCTGACTTTAGGATGGATCCAGGCAGCAGATTTTCCTAGGATCTGAGTGTCCCCAGTGTGTTTTATCCAGGTATAGTTATCAAAGAGAGTGCTGATGGCTTCCCGTGGCATCAACTGAACAGCAAAAAGAAAGGTAAGAGTCATGAGATTAGATGGAGTAAGTATTCTAACTCTGTTTCAAGAAAGTGGAGGAGATTTTTACTTTGGTAATTCATGATAACTACACTTAATTCACATTTTTAATCTTCAGGAAGAGAGATAAAACTTTACCCGAACAGGTGAAAGGATAACTACTTTTATACATGGGGTAACATCTTCCTTATTAATTGCTTAGGAGAGTGGGCCTATTTCAAGTTTTATATGAAAGAGATAGCAGAGATCATACAGTGATCTCAGTCCAAAATCCTCCCATATCTTCCTTCCCCTTTCCATGACACAAAGTTATTGGGCCACAGGATAAGAAGAGATTGTTCTGCAGAACTGCACAGAATTTCTAATGCACATTCCACTCTCACCTCTCCTGCCATGAACTGCCCAAATCCAGGAGGAAATGTCGCAGTTGCTATAAGGAAGGTTATAACCCCAGGGTATATGAGTCGGCTGTAAAGGAAGAAAAATTTATTAAAATATGACCTCACATTCTGTTCTTGTAGCACTATCACTTCAGGACTATGGATGCTATTTCTGTGAAAGCTCTCTGTACCTGTATCCTGTGCTTTGGAGTGCTGTTACTGGCCCCACTTATCACCATAATTCATAGAGAGTTCACCTGTCAGCAAAGCCCTTTTTCCCATCAGAGTTAATGTAATGGGAGGGATGGAGGAAGAGAGAGGGATGTACAAAATGCACAACCTTGAATATGCAGGGGGAAATGTGTATTTGCAATGATGTGTCTACCTATTGTCAAAAGCCAGTACCTCCTCCATTTGTCCTGATTGTGCCAGTCTTGCTTCTTCATCCCCCTTGCAATGCATGCTGTCCTAGTGGATTTAAATGTACATGCAGACACCCCCTGTTGCATTAAATCTTAAGGGAAAAACTGCTTCTCTTTCCATGAAATTGCTGACCGTCACAATTCTGGGGAAGGTGTCCTTGGTATCTAGTGGGTCTAGGTGTGCTGGGCCAGTGGGCCAAGGTTGGACAGCAGGCTGAAGCCATCTGTGTTTTCCTACTGCTGTGTTCAGTCCCTGTGTGGGTTTCTGGGTAAACTGAGACACTTCATGAGCACTAGGACAACACTAAGCTACCTCCACGTGCTGGACTAATCCTGTCATGTCTCCCCTGGCAAGTTCCTGTGTTCACTATAGGAAGTGTTTTCTGAGATGCTGAGCTATTCAGGAAGGCAAAATATAAACTTTAATTTCTTTCAATCTAAGAAATGTAGGCCCTCCACACCTCTCACAGCATCAGATTTCTTCTGTTAAAGAGACTGAAGATATTTACAGGTAGCTATTTTTTCTTCTTCAGATTATAACTTTGGAGGTTAGGACTTAATTAGAGAGGGGAAAAATATTATCTATCAAATGAATAGTTTTCTTTGTCCTCTTAATGAATATTACAGTCACCCTTCTAAACCAGGAAACTATTTGAAACAATTGGGGCTGATCAAGAAGAAAATCCAGTGCAGAAAAATTCTCTTGATGGTTACAGAGACCTTACACTTATATGAGAGCAGTTTCTCATATTTTTACTATCTCACACTCAAAATATTATAATACCTTCCAGAAAGCATTTGCTACTATCCAATAGCAGTAGGGTGTAGAAGTCTGGTCCCTAAAGAGAGTATCTTCAAAGGCACTCACTATTTGGTGAGAAACTGGCTCAGAGCCTTGTGACGTCGGATGCACAGGACCACTTGGCGATTGAGATAAACAAAAAAGGCTCCAAGGAATCCAGAACATATGCTAATATGGAGAAAAACAAATAAAATCATAAAAAACAACAGATAATGCACAAACCATCAACCAAGAAAATGAGTTTAAGTGGTTTCATCTTTAGCTGCTTATGAAGTCTTTTAAATGTCACTTAAAGGGTTAATTCTACATCAACTCATTTGAAGACTTTGACTCCCTGACGAAAGTGAAGAGATTATTTTCAACCTCTTTGTCATTCACACAGTCATTTTATGGCTTAAATTTTCTTTTGCTTAGAGGGGGGAATCTCATCTATAAAAAATGATTGCAGTGGGTGCTGTCAAAGAGCAGCTGGACAAAGATCAGTATTGTCAGAAATTAAACATCAGGTTGGAACAGGGAATAGCAAAAATAAAGGGAATTTAACTCTGATTCAGCAAAATTATGCGCCTAAAACAAATACTAAAAGTAATAGCATCCCTTGTGCCTAAAGCAAAGTATGTCATTTCTATGACCCTAATCACCTAGGCCTACATTTCTGATCCTAATACAGTAAAAAAATTTAGAGTTGGCTAAGAAATGGTCTTGATCCTTATGCTCTGTAGCTTAATGAAACCAGGATAAATAGGGCCTAATATTCAAAGGTAAAATAAAATTTAAAAAAAAAATTGAAAAAAGACTGCATTTGGAATTTGTGAGGGGAAGCCTTATTTTATGTGGAAAATAATTAACTCACATAATATTGAGAATAAACAGATAAGATTTTCATTCTATTAATTTAAAAAGTTAATGATTAAAGGTTAATTTAGCATACTTAAAACATTGCACATTGAAAAAAATCCTGCTTGATCATTTAAAAATCGAATAGAAACAAGTTTAAATGAAATATAAAGCTGTTCACAAACAAACATGTCCAATACTTACATCTTAAACTCTTAAATATTTTAAGCAAACCCTGTTTAGAACTACAGTTAAAATAGACCAAGCAATATAAGCCTAAGAACTTCACAGTGAACTAAATTTCTCTGTAATACCTTATTTTAAAAAATAGATCTCTCCATTCACGTCTATTAATTTGCCAATAAATTGGAAGTGCACTTCCTTTATGTGATGCAATTTAACCTTTGCTGACGCAGAAGAACAAAATCTACCTGTTGATAGTGCTTGTCCTACCTGAAAGTGAAGAAAGGAATTGGATAGAGAGTTCAGCTTCGACACTTAATATTAAGAGAATTTGGAGCATTCCAAGTTGCATCAGGACTTTATCCAAGACTATCCAACCTCAAATACACTCCTAGTCTGGGATGCAGGTCTTGCAACACAATATGCTCACAACACCAGCACAGGTGTTTGTTCTTACAGTGCATTCCCTTCATCACTGTTCTCGAGCTTCTCTCAAGCTTTAACCACAGATGTTTCCTCACAGCAATTCCAAATTCAGGTTTTCTTAGTATTTCCCAATTTTTATTCTTCTGAAGTTCATTCGTTCATTTCCCAAAATTTCATCCAAAAATGAAACCAATTTAGATATCTCCATAAACAAAATAAAACTGATGCTCATCTTAACAAATTAACCATAGTTCTCACTGAATCTAACTACAGTTCAGTTACCCTTGCCACCATGTCGGATGTACCAGCCTCTCTTGAAAAGGGTAACCATTCTGACCTGGTGAAAATGAAACTTCTGGTTAAATCTTTTGTTCCATTTTTGTCATGTGAAAAGGCCATAGTTGTTGGATCAGTTCATTTGGGGATACCATCAAAACAGTTAAAGAGCCATTCAGTACATCTATTCCCATAATTCCAATAAAGTTAAACTTACTTTTTGTTTTCCTCAGAGCTTAATTTTTGAAGAAGACATGTGGAAAGGAAATAACAAACAGCTTGATAATACCTACATTTCCTTCTTTACCCATAGTGCTACGTGGGCACCACCTGAAGGAGGAATTTCAACAAGCAGAAGCCTTATTTGTGACAACCAAGGTGTCTAAAAGTGATGTTTGTATCTATTTGGCAGAAGAATTCCTAACAGAGATCACATTATAACTTTGTAGAGCAAGGAGTCAGTTTCCTGGGAACTTACCCTATTATAGCAAATGCTGGCAGCTCTTGCAGATCAAAGGGGAAATCCATACGGAAGTTTGTTCTGAACAGGGCTGTGATGGTATCTGTGAGAGAACAAGGAGGTAGAGGAGGAAAGGTAATAATGAGGTGAGAAGTTAAATGCCATAAGATCTAGATGTAGGGACAAGGAAACTAGTTCATACATGCTCCTCTGTAGTTTCATGACATTATATACAGTATTACAGATTGGCAGACTGCTCTGATTTTAGTAGCGCCTATTTTTGAACATTTGCAACCCTAGATGGTATAGATTTGTTTTCAGAGACTGTATACATTTTTTAACTCCAATCCCAGATTTTTAAAGGGTTTTCTTTTTTTTCTTGTCTTCTACCATCCACTCACTATTGCAAAAAAAAAAAGCTCTGTTCACTTTACTCACTGACTCTGAAAAGCTCTCTTTGCTGAGGCAGGCAGTGCTTGCACATCTGGAGAAGCTGTGTCACCCACAATTGTGATTGCCTTCTAGAAACAAAACTCAGATCCTCTCTGAAGTCACATCTGCAAAGGTTTTGACTGGTACCAGAACAATGAAATGCTTAGAAGTGAGAGATGGAAAAGATCAGCTAAGTCTCATCTTTTCCAGCTCACTCCTCCTGGTAGTGTTGCCCTGCTAAAATGAAATATTGAAACCTGTCTTACTTTTATCTGGAGGTACACTATTGTGTGGAAACTGCACATATCTGTATGCCAATAGGTGAAGTACAAATTAGCAATTTAATACAGAGTGGAAATGCAGCTGAATGAGGATGGATATAGATCCCAATTTGCCTGGATGAAGGGATTATTTGCAAAATGAGGAAATAAAAGAAGCAGTGAAAATCTAGCATTGACAGGAGGCATTAATTACTTGTTAATTGTTCAGGGATCACTAGGTTTGGGGCAATGATTTAGTCAGGTCTCTGTGGGTTACATTAGCTAAGATAACTGCATGCTGCTTTCCAAATTGGAAAGATCTTGCTCCCCGCCTCTTCACCGTGTTCCTTCCCTCCCAGCTGCACTGTTCTCCTCTCCCACTGGGCCCATTCCCACAGCCTTCACTTAGTTCTTTCATCTCATTGCAACTTGACAGAAAATCTATCTGCTCTTTTCCTGGATTAGTCCTCTGCCAGGAAAGTGAGTTGAATGGAGGAGTCCAACAAACACAGAGATGGTACAAGGGAGGGGAATGGAAGATGGTGAAAAGCGAGATGTCCTCTTTTTTTGTTAGATAAGCCCAAAAAAGGGATCATCTCAATACAGTTTTAGGAAGCAAACGGTCCAAGCCACTAAATGGCAGTGCATTAAAAAGTATAGTAGGGTTCATTTTCAGAGAGTTTTGCCACAGGGTGACCAGAGCAAAGGGAAACAGTCACAGCACTTAGTCTGAGTCTTTCTGGGTTCCCTCTCTACTCCCACAAGACAGAAAGAGCTTTCCACAGATTCACCCCACCCATCTCCATTCTCTTTCCTGAGTCACTAACCCATCCTGAAACAGAGTGTCTAAGCCCTTTTCTCTCCACTGGCTACAAACTTGACCAGTTTAGACTAGCTGTTCAATTCTTACAAGGTTAGAAAAAGTAAAAAGAAATGAGAAAGTCTAGTTAGTGTGAAGTCTACTTAAAAATAGCTTTGAACTTCAAAGTAACACGTGTAAACACTTTAAAATAAGATGTAGAAGCGATCAGAAGGAGCAGGAGGAAGGCAAGGCATAAAACACTGCGGCAAACAAGACGCAAGTTTAGGACACATTAAAGCAGATTGTAGAACTCCAATCTTCCACTGCTGGCAAACAGGGGCTTAAGCTTCAGCAGTCAAAGAGAGCAGGTCAGATGTTATTTGGAAAGTACAAATAATGGTGTGTAAAGCCAGCCAAAAAACCCATGAGCATCCAGAAGCAGGCAAAGATTTTGTGGGTCTAAGAAGTAAAAGAGTTTTGGTGAGATGCTACACAACTTAATTGCATCTGTCACTCTGATGTGGTTACTTCCCTACCTGCTACTTCCTGGTAGCAGGAATAACAGAAAAACCCTTGCATGGACAAAGACTGAAAAGACTGGGCTTGTAACTTCCAAGGGAAATGAGCAAGAAAAGACATGAAAGATAAGTTAGAGCAGGCATAATGGAAGATCATAAAATAATGAATGATTTAGCTAGACAAAAATTTCTAGTTCCTTAATACAAGAAGAAGGAGACTAGCAACAGAGACAAAGAAAATTCAGAACTATGAAAAGGAACGATTTTTAATAGACAATTAAATCATGGAGCTTTTTAACCCAAACAGTCAATGAAGCAGCCATTAATATGGATATTAAAGCTGTCTGGATGATTTTGAAGAAGGGACAGGAGTCAAGATGTTTCAGGATTAAGTTGATTTCTAGTGATTTGGGAGAGCAGATAAAGTGAAAGATGGGAGATTATCTCCTTTCATCTCTCTTTGAATTTCTTATATTTTTTATGGAAAGAACAGAAAGACTGGGAGGAGGGGAGTTTTGTGACAGATGTAATGGTTGAATACCCCTGGGTTTTATGCACTGTGACACAAACAAAGACGCAGTCACTTTCTACATTGAAGTGGAAAGTGTAGTCATTTTTCTATATTCAAACCGCAAAAAATCCAGCCCTGTGAAGCCAACAGACACAGGTTACAGCAATTTTAACTAAGCAAGCTGCCCACATGAAGCTCAGATCAATAAAATAGATATAACTGTAAGCATGAAATAAAAAGGAAGAATGAAATTATAAAGAAGAAGTTTACATAGAAATGGCATCATTCTGCACCAGAGCTCTATTCCTGCAGTGTCTGAGATGCTTTCCTGAACAAGCTTGCCCTGAGCTATTTCTGTCTGCACAAATGTCACCCTCATGCTTTTCAGTTACTTGAGACAGTTATTTTTTCAGGACCTTCAGTCATATCCTACCAATCCTGTAGCCTCCTAATCATTTAATCATCTCAATTTTCTTGAGTGTTTGTTTTAACGTTTTTAGTCAAGAGATGACCAAAGTAGACCATAGCATTTCCAGCAGATCACAGCAGCAGGTAGGTATTGCATTCTCTGTGATGGGATATCTCTATATCTGCAGCCTTCATGTTATTTTAAGTAGAGGCAAAAATCTCACCTCAGGGGCCCTTTTGCTTGCCAAACACTCATATTCTGTCATTTATCAGTCATATCCCAAGCACTCTTACCAATAGGTTGGGTGAGACAATCTATGATAAGACACTTCTCTTTCTCTTCCCTTCTGTACTGCTGAAAGTCACACCTTATGGCAGAAGTTTCAAAAGTCATAGAACATTTCGGTTTTGAGGAAGATGGAAAGTAATGCATTAATACAGCAACTTTTGTACAAAGACAGTAGCTCTTAGCTTACCTGCATCCTTGTTCCAAACAGCAAGAACTCGGAAAATGAAGGCACTAAAGGTAGCTGCAAAGAAACCTCTCCAATAATTGCGCACGGCGAAGTAAGTGGAAGTGACCTCAATGCTGAAAAGTACCCCTAGAAAGAGTTGGAAAGGGAACAAAGCTAAAATCAGAAGGGTAATGTTAGAAGCATGAGAGAGGCTTCTAAATAGCCTTCTAGAGCAGTGGTCTCCACACTTATTTGATCACATACCCCTATCAATAAAAGATTTTTGAGCATGTACCCTCCCTTTTATAAGTGTATTTATTTAAAAATAACATGCATGTATTACTGTACTAAAATATTATGTACAATATAAAACATATGCAAAAAAAAAGAAATTAAAAAGATGAGATAATGATAAAATTAAAAAAAATTAAAAAATATTTGTTTTATTTATTAATGGAGCAAAAAAATTTTGTTCTCACCTTGAAGTACATCAAGTACATCCATCAAGTATGTTTATTTTTTCAAAAATAACTACTAGGTATCATGCTACTGACAGACTCCTGTCATCACAGAAAAGATCAGCAAATTCAGAACAGTTGTCTTTTTTAAAAAAAAAAAAAATGTGTAACTCATCTTTAAACTCAGTTGCCACAAGATAATCAGCAAATGTCTGTAGAATTTTCATGGTCACTCCCCCCCCTCCCCCCATCTCATTAAAATGTATTGTCAAGATTCTGCTGTTTCAGTCTTGTTTTTGTGAAATGAAGCACATCACTGACATCCAGTAGCACCCTGTGCATGCCTGGCTCCCATTTCTTTGCTGCAATAGCTCATCCATGAACACCACAGTGAACAAATTCCCAATGTAGTGCTATCAATGTAACCTTACTGCCCAGTCCTTCTCTTAGTCTCCTCCACATCTTTTCCATAAAATATTTTTATTAAAGAAGTGATTTACTGTTGAGAACACAGCTTCTGTGTTAGATCTTTCCTTCAGTGACTCACAGAAAGTAGTTCTGCATGTGTTTCACTTTTGAAACAGAATTTGGCAAATACAATAATGTGAGGCATTTTAGAAACACCTGCACTTTCATCCATCCAAAGAGGAAGCCGCTTCCAGACTGTACGGATTTGTACACGATTGTATTTGTACAGACACCTGTTTCTTCAAACCTTTAGCAATGTTTCCTATGTATCTTTCCATAGTGTTTGCTGAGGAAGGAATGCATTTTAGTTTGCTGTATATTATTGCAGACATTTTTACCTTGGCAGGAAGAACAAGTGTTGTCTCTTGTGGCTTTTTGTGTTTTGCTGTGAAGCAAGAAAAACTTTTCTGTCTTCTACACATTTGTCATTAAGTTCACTGAAATTTTGTACTGTATTCAATATCATCACATGGCTTGAAACATCACTAAAAAAAATGTAGAGGTTTGTCTTCATGTTCTGGATGCTTAGATTTTAAATGTCTTGCTAGTTCTGATGGCTTCATACCATCATTAGCGAACTTCTCAAAGCACAATACACACTTAGGGTGAAGTTCATCGTTAAGGATAGCAGATATAAATCCATATTAAAAATAGCCTTTGATAATTTTGATTTTTTTGTCCAGCTTCTTGTCAGGTCTGATTAGCTGGTCACTGTTGTACCTCATAGTGTGGCTGATTAAGAGCCTGTACTAGGAGTAGAAGTGTCAGCCTTGCCATTTTCTTGTCATTTGTCTGAGTTTGCTTTATTAATATTATCTTCAATCCATGGCCTCTTTGCAGGGATCTTTTTAAGCCACTTGCCTAATTTGTGAGGATTAGTTTAGTTAGCACTACATAATATAATCCATAAATCCACTTAATCCAATGTGGGTACATATTGATTGCAGTACATTGCAATATGCTGAAAGAAAGCAAATGATTGAGGCACCGTGGTCAACCCTCTGCTTTGGGAACAACCCTATGCCTCATGCACTGTACGTGATAAGTGGCCATATGACATAAGAGGGCACCACTGCCAATATCTATACTTAATGTTAGCAAAGTTTAATTTATTTAATTTTTTATATTAAAAAAAAATTAATTCTGATATTTCCTTCCCACACCCAATCGATCACCTTGTGCACCCCCTGGAATACACACACCCCAATTTGGAGACCACTGTTCTAGAGAGCCTTCCCCTCTTGCCTCCAGAAGGTGGACAACATGTGGAAAAAAAGACTGTGTCAGAGATGCTGGAGAGGTTGGTAGCAATAAAGGCAAGCTTCTTTGTCCAAAGTACATGACAGATAAAAAATGTGGTGCAGGAAAGGGGAAGAGGAGAGGAGGACGAGGCAGGAGAGGATTTAGGTACCTGAGAAAAAGAAAACAGAACAGCCACTTGCCTCCAAGTGGTGTCCCAAAGCAGCAGCCAACGCCCACAGCACACCCCACAGTCAGAACATCCGTGTAATAGTATGGCTGCTACTGGTGAAAGAGACAGAGAGACAGACAAACAGAAGAAAGAAGGAAAGAAATCAGAGAGTGAGTAACAAAATTGGCAGGTATGGCCACATAATGTCACCCAGCTCTGTCACCAGTCTGAGTTATAGCTATGTTTATCTTATTTCTCCCTTCTGGATGGCTTCAAAATACTCAAAAGACAAGACCTGGCATATGACAGGCATATACCTGGAATCACACATTCAAGACACGTGAAGAAGGCAGCATCTCATCTTCCATTGAAACATACACATTTTTGTCACTGTAAAAGAAATGTCTCATGGAAAATCTTCCAGAGGGTGGAAGGAGCATGAGTAGTTTCACTCCATCTCTTTTACTTTGGCAGGGATTCCCTGGAGGCACTTGTGCCATAGACTGCCTCAAAAAACCCACCCTGTGAGTCAGTGTGTACAAGGCATGTCCAGAGCAGAGTGTGGACTCATGCTGAAGGTCCTTTCATGCTGAGTAGGTGAGTGGGTAGCAGATCACCTAGTAAAACATTGTGCTATTCTGGTGAAAACTATCATGATAAAAAAGGGAATTGGAAGGGATAAAAGGTAGAGTCTTTCTAAGAGACTGGGCACCATTAACTTGTCAAGGGCTAAACTGGCTTTTTAAATCCATCCTCATTAAAACACAGGGTGGTATTTATCAGCAACAGTGCCAAGAAGTTATGCACCATGGGCAATATGATATGAAGTTGCAAGATATATCCTGGACTAAGGTCAGCTGAAGATTACACGTCTCCCAGGTAATGGAAATCACATATGGCAATTTGGTGTGAATCCAAAAGAGGAACTAGGGCTACAAAAACTATGATAACTTTCTGTTTGTTCCCATATTACAGTGTTATCACAGACTCACAGCAAGTATTAGTTTGGAAGGTGCCTCTGAGTGCTTCTCTGTCTCTCTACTCAGAGATGGACTAACTCCAAGGTTAGACCAAGGGTGCTAGGATTGGGGTGCTCTGGATCAGGGTGCTAGGTGAACCCTGAACACCTTCAAGGGTGGAGATTCCCTAGCCTCTCTTGGCACCTGTGCCCCCCTGAACCACCTTTGAGGCAAGGGAAGAAATGTTTTTTATGCAAAGATATCATTTCCCTTGTTGCAAGTTGTGCCAGTTGTCTCTTGCCCTTTCACTGTTCTCTGAGAAGAGTTTGGCTATTTTGTCTAAAATCTCCTTTAGCTACTGAAGACAGTAGTTAGATCACTCCTCATTTAGCCTTCTCTTTTCTTCTCTAGCCTCTCCCAGTGAATTATGTATCATGTGTCCTGCAGTCGCTGAGACGATGTTAATTCCAGGTACAGAGCAAAAAAACCAAGAAGCATAGAGTGCTACAGAAGATTTTTGATTTTGATTTTTTTTTTGCGTTGCTTTTTACCATTAAGAGAGAGACCATTCTCCTGTATACTACCAATGATTCCATCTGTCTGTGGTCTAATCCTTGCTTCTGAACCTGGTTTCTCTCAAGGTTTTTTGGCAGACTGACAAGTTTTGCCTTGAAACCTCAGGTTTCAGGTCAGACTGTCTGCAACTTGCTATGTTACCCACAGCTCTCAGCATCTTTCTTGCTGAGCCTGATTTTCTTCCTGGCACATCTTTTCTCAAGTTATCAATTAAGAACCTCTAATTTGTAGCTGACAAACTATATTCTTTTTTTTAAAATAGCCAACCAGAGTGAAGATCATTATTATTCTTGGTGCAAGTCCACGTTGCATTTGTCAGCTAACTCATCCGTTTGAAGACTAACAAAAAAGTAGTGTACGGATAAAATAAAGCCAACTTAGAAAAAACCACAGCATTTAAAAACTCCTTAAACTTATGGGCATAATAACCACGGAGAGAGGCTCAGGGCAGTGAGTGGAGGGAGAGCAGTGAAATGAAGGCACAACAGAGAATGGAGAACATTTTAGAGACAAATTATTTATGAATATATTTCCACTGCTTTAGGAAGAAGTTTTGTGCCTCTGGTACATGTGCTGTTTATAGAAATTCTATGATTCAGAAGACTAGTAAAAATGTGAGGGGGAGACAGAAATTTCCATGTTTCCCTTCAAACTGGCATCATAGAAAGGTGGGAAGGAACCACTGGAGTTGTCTCCTTCAACTTCCTACTCAGAGTTCTGCTAATTCCAAGGCTAAATCAGGTTCTTGCCCAGGAGAATCCTGAACACCTCCAAGGGTTGAAATTCCCTGGAAACTCTGAGCATCTATGCCAGTGCTGAATCACCCCTGGGAGAGGGAAACATGGTCAAAATTTCCCTTGTTGCAAGTTGTGTCCGTTGCGTCTTGCACTATGTCACTCTGGAAAGAGCCTGGATTAATCTTTGCTAAAACCTCCCTTTAGGTGGTTGATTACGTTGGTTACACCATCCTCCTTTAGCCTTTTCTCCTTTAGACTGAACAAACCCAGCTTCCTCAGCTTCTCCTTGTATACCATTACTCCAAATTCCAAACCATCCTATTGGCTCTTTGCACCTCTCTTATATGGGGAGTTCAAAACTTCACACACTGGTGTTTCTGTTCTCCAGTCCATTGAGGAAGTATTCATGTAGCAGTTTTCAGTTCACGTTATCACTTCCTGTCATACTTGCCATCACCTCCTGCTCTACTGCTACTCCTTACATTGAAGTGTTTTTTAATTTCCATTCTCTACTCGATCCTTATTGACTTTCTGGACAGCCCTCGGTGCTCTCCAGGTGGAACAATGTCCATGGCAGGCACGGACTGAACGAGCTGCATCATTAGAAATCAGCACATTAGTAGGTGTCACTTTTCCTATAACCTTCCCTTTCTTTTGCTGCCACTAGTTTCACGTGAAAAGAAAGAACTCAAGTTGTTGGAGCCGGAAGCTATTTGTGGAGAACCTTTCCTGAGAGCAGGAAATACCGCAGCAAGCGGCTTAATGACTTGTACATTAAATGTCACATGTAGGAAGACACTTGCCTCCAAGACGAGCCCCGAAGCAACATCCAACTCCAACTGCGCAAGCCGGCACCAGGAGGTCGAACTGCCTGTGCACATTCTGGAACAGACAGTGCAGCCAGAGACGGGCATGCTGGGGTTAGAAGGAGCAAAGCCAGGGGGTTAGGACCCAGAATAATGAAAATAAGCGATAGCCAGCAGCAGATTCAGCCACCGCTGTTACAAATAGCAGTCTCTACACGCTTTAGTGCAGTCTTTAGTACTGTCAGCTGGTCTTCGGCAGTGACATGTTGTCCTTGTGCGCAGACAGTCAACAGCGCCTCCAGTTGTTGTATTACACAGTAAGTTTCTGCTAAGAGCCTGCATGTAAGGGAGTTCCTACATTTAGCTATATGTGCAGTTAATAGATTTTTTTGTACAACTAGTCAACACAGCGATCAGCCTGCAGAGGCTGTTCTGCAATAGCAAAAGCATAGATATGGTGTCAGTGTCTATAATTAGCAATGCTGTATAAATTTGGCTTAAGGACAAATTGATCTTTGTCTGCAGCTAGTTTTTTATACAGACAATGGTCACAGTGCAAAAGTATCAGCACCGAAAACTTGTCAAATACATATTCCTAATCAGCCTCTGTGTAATTGCAAGGTAACATTGATGGTCCTAGACTGTATATCTGGCCTCCCACTACCATTTTGTTTGGCTAGTATTTTGCTGCTCAGTAGTACAGTGGACTTCAGACCAGGTGTCCTCTCTGCTCTGTGGCCTACCCATACTATCCTATGTGTCTTGGAGTTCAGCCTATGGAAGAGCTGTATGCAGAGACACGTGCCTTACCTCATACACACCACAGAAGATTGACATGAACTTGCTGAGTACTGCAGCACAGATACTGGCGATATGAACAAAAGGACCCTGCAAGAGAAGAGGAGGAGGAAACAAGAGAGGGTTACCCTCTGGTTACTGACAACCATACAGCTATTGAAGACCTCATAATTTCTCTTTGGCCATCTCAGCCAGTCAGAGAATCAACAGGGTTGGAAAAGACCTCCAAGATCACAGAGTCCAACTGTTAACCCAGCAGCACCATGTTCACCACTAGACCATGTCCCCAGATGCCACGACCACTCAGCTATTGAATTCTTTCAGGGATGGTGATTCCACCACTTGCCTGGGCAGCCTATTTCAATGCCTGACAGGAGGTTTTTTCCTAGTATCTAATCTAAACCTCCCCTGGTGCAACTTGAGGCCACTTCCTCTTGTCCTGTCCTTTCTTACCTGGGAGAAGAGACCCCCCCTGGCTACAACCTCCTTTCAGGTAGTTCTCATTCAAACACCAAACCTCCTTTTCTCTAGGCTAAACCGTGCTACTTAAGGAGTGACTCTTTTAGCCACTCCTCATAAGACTTATGCTACAGACCCTTTAATCTTCCTCAGTCCTCCAATCTCCATTTATTTTCCAGACTCTGGTCGCTATTGCACATGGTAACAGCAATATTTACCTCTTTCCCCACAGGCATACCACTTCCAAGCCCAGCTGTAAGGCTCACAACTTTGGCCACAAAAGCTTTGAGAGTGAGATATTCCTTGAGGACCACTCCCCTCATAATGGTCTTGAGCTCTGGGATCCCAGACCCTGAAAACAACAGCAGAGCAGGGGATGAACTAAACCCGCAGGGAAATGAAACAAGAAAAACAAGACAGACAGAAACAGATCTTGCCATGCCTTCTGCCCTCACCAACAGCCTGTGGAGAGACGAGGTGGCAGACAATGGCCGCAAACAGAATAAGAGCAAGTGGGTATGCAACCCACACCACATACTGCAGAGGAATATTTGGGTGCAGCTCTCTGTACATCCACTTGTAGGCTGTAGACAGAAAACCAGAGAAGTTGTCAGTAACCACAGCTGCTCCAAATAGGAGCAGCAGTTGGTACATATCAAAGAATCACACACTTGAAAACGTGCCCACGCTAAATATCCCTGAGAAATGCTACCCTAAAGTCCTCATTTTGTAAGACAAGCCTTGCTACATTTTGAGTTCCCAAATAAAGCGGGCATTCTGAAGGAATGGATAGAAGACATTATTAATGCCTGTGCCCAAGTGTGGCATAAGAAGAGGTGTGTTACATGCAGTTGTGAGGCTGAATCACTGTAGAGTCTCTTTTCAGCCTGACTGTCTTATGTGTGTCCTGAAGGAGAATAAAGTGGTCCAGCAACCTTTTCTTAAGAAAAACTAGTTCAAAAGCTCTGATTGTTACTGGCCTTCTAAAGTAGCAGCACGAAGGCAGCTGTGCCAACAGCTATTAAAACACCAGTGGTACCATTGCTCGGCCAGGCACCACAGCACGAGCTGCTGAGAATCCAAACTGAACTGTAGCTCCTGTGCAACTGTATCTTCTCTGCCTGAGCTGGCTCCCTACGCAGTAGGAGGCTGAGATTTGGCGGAGGGAAAGAAAAAAACCCAAATCCCAAAGGACTCAGCTGCAGAAAGTAAAGGATAGGGACTCTCAGAGACTGGTAGACTATACCAGACTCCCGGTAGATGGGGAAGGTCTGGGAGGAACCTTGGCTGGAGGAATATTGGGAGCTTTGAGGAATTGCAGTGTCTGGTGGAAATCAGCAGCCAAGCGGAAAGGGTTGGTGTGCATGTGTCGGCAAGGATTGGGACTCTGAAGGTAAGGACAAAGGAACAGTGCAGGTAAAAGGATGTGGGCAATGCTGTGTGTGCATGTGCACACTGAGATAAGGGAAAGGGGGCCTGAAAAATCTTATAATTTTTATAGCTGGGAAAGGGGAGACAGATCACAGGAAAATGCAGGGAAGGGATATAAGACAGCAAAAAGGAGATCTTTGTGAAAAGGGCCAAAGGACAGAGCACTATGATGCCAGGTGGCAGAAAACTGCAGGGCACTGTATAAATAAAAATTGGAAAGAATAATGACATAAAAAGTTGAAACAGCATCAGGAGGACATCTAAGAACTCCTTCCCCTTCCCATTTTCCATGTGCTTAATATTCTCAGTCTTATGACCACTAACTTCCAAATTTGTCCCTGCCATCCCTTTAATGAACCTCTTCCTAGTTAACCTTTACTCTACTATGTTGCAAGAACTTCAAACTTCCCAGGCAGCAAGGGGTGAGGATGTATCCTGATGTTAAAGGAGGAGGAACATCATCGGTCACTGGGCTTCATAAAACATTTGTGTCATTTACAGTCTGCTTTTGCAACACCTGAACAGGACCCACCCTGTAGGCTCTTCGCACTGGCATAATCCATTCCCCAGCTCACCAACGCCATGACCAGACCCAGGAGAACCAAGAAAATCCAGTCCTCTCCAAGCTTCTTGGTAACATATTTCTGCATGCGCTTAGCACAGTCTGTGGAGGGAAGAGTGAACCAGAGAAACTGAGGGAAGATAGAGGAAGCATATGTCTATATCTCCTATGCTGAGAACTGACCACAATCAGGATTTGTAAGCATCATGGGCTTTGTGTTGAAGGACTGGTACCCATCCCTCTCTCACAGTTATGCAAAAAGATAAAAAGGGAGTGTGTATGTGTGTGTGTGTGTGCGCGCATGTGAGGATACACAGGGTGGAATTTAACACCTTGTACACAAGCAGCAAAAGTCTGATACAATGAAGTCCTTTTCCTCCTGTTACAGAGATCTGTTGTGGAAAAAAAGTATTATTACTGGTTTTTATTCCAAACAGATCTTGGCTCTTCCTAGGTTGAAAGCTCACATGAAGAAGTTTTTTCTTCCAGTGGGATTCCTTTTCCCTCCCCCTATGCTTCTCACCAGTCACAGTTGCTTAAATTCCATGTCTCTGGCTGGCCTGCCCAATATCTGGTCATAGGGTAATGAAAGATGAATTTTCCTTACCTTGACATTTGGAATAGTGTTCTTCTTTGATCTGTACTTGACTGTCACGTTTCAGGGGTCTTCCATTGTTCTTTTCTGCCTGTTTCTTTGAAAGTTTTGCTGCTTCCTTCTCTGAAATGTCAGTTATCTGGTCTGTGTATTTGCCATACAGCTAGAGGAGCAGAAAGAGAGAGAGATCAAAAGAAAAGGTAAGGCAAATGCTCCTTCACAGGTAGCATTAACAATGAAAAGGCAGATCGATCTACCAACAGCCCGAGGTGCAGGCCCAAATATATCCAAGGAGGGAGACTGAGACAGAAACTCTCAGACAGCTGCAGCTCATTTTCCTTTTCTCTTTCTAGTTCCCACTTCCCAATCTTTCCAAAACCTTTTCTTCTCTTTTTTGGGAGTACACGATATGATCACAGAATTCTCATTATTTTCTAATATCCCAAGAAAAAGCTGTCTGTGGTCTAAAGAAATTGAGCAGACTCTCTGGAGGTACAAAAGAAGGTCAAAAGAGTTCACATGAGGCTGCCATCCTCAGAGCTGTCTCACAGATTTCAGCAGCACTGTAAAACATCTCTGAAGGTTTTGAGAGGTATTACACTATCAAACAGGCTACAGGAATGTCCTGCATCTGTTCCTCCTGCTGCCAAGGAATGCTTAACAGGGCACACAGCCGCTGATGGTGCCTGCAGAGGAAAAGAATCAGCATCAGCTCAGAAATATCACCAGGTACTGCACTTCTCCTGTTATTTACCCAAATCAGCCTGTTAAATCCTCAAGTATCTCCAATTCCCCTGAATTTTCTAACCGCTTAGTCTAGTCTTTGTCATCAGATACTAATCTTGAAATGCCATTGGTTATATGCAATTCACAGCTAGCTACACATGCTTACCAAGGATATATCATACATGGATATGCAGTGAACTCAGCAGTTGTGCCATCTTGTCAACAAGATCTTAAGGGAGTTTGAAGAACCCTGACTGTGCCCCCTTATTTGTTTACCAGATTCCCAGAACAGCAGCTATTCTACTCACTCTTCCAGAGTATAGGTAGGGAAGGTGTGTATTTAAGAAGCTGAGAATAAGCCTCTCCTTCTCACGTCCTGTTCAATGAACCAGGTTTAACTTTACTTCAGGTCAGGCTACCACCTGATTCACTTCCCACCTGTGAGAAGGCAACTCTTTGCTTCCTCCCCAGCACAACATCTGCTTCTCTGATTTTCTGAGTGGCAGGAGTAGAGTGAGCAATGTTTTGATCAGCAAAGTCACTTTAGCTGGAGAATGACTAGACATAGGAGAAAGATAATGCACGACCACACACTTAGAAGACATTTCCATTTGACAGTTCTTGCCTCCTCCTTTTGATGTAACACAAGAGATGTTCCTGTTCCCCTGAGATAAAATAGATTCAGAGACTCACAGAAAGATTTACACTGGAAGGCACCTCTGGAAGTTTCTAGTCCAAGCCTCAGTCCACAGAATGCAAACTCCAAAGCCAGATAAGCCAGATTAGGCTGCTCAAGACCTTGTCCAGGCAATTCCTAAACATCTCCAAGGGTGGAAATTATCCAGCTTCTCTGAGCACCTGTTTCAGTGCTCTACCAATTAATATTTCCATATAACAAATATGATTGAAGATCATAGGTATTTTATTTATTCACACATATTCCTTAAGAGGCGCTTGAACCATATGCCATAGCTCTCCCTGGAAATCCTAGTGGATCTTTTTTTCACAGAACACACACATATGCTTTATTAAATCGCTGTTCTAAAGGTGGCTCACCTGGTATCTCTCAGATAGATTGATCCCATCTGAGCAGCTGAAGGTATTCTTCCATTCCTCACTGTATTTGAAACTACACAAATTTAATGTAATTATTGACCACGTGATTACCAACACATTCTAGGTAAATTAAGCAATGCAGACCCTTTGCAGTGAGGAATGGCCATGCTCTGATCTCCATAATACAGACAGGACAGTGAAACATCAGGTTGAAGAGTTTCATCTACAAGCTGCCACATACAGAATGCAGTCCTACATAGCAAACTGCTGAGTTTTTTTCTCTCACTGTGTCTATTTCAGCCGGAAATGCTAAGTACTAACAGATTTTAGAAAAATGCATCTTCACATCACCTCAGCTAGTGTTTCATTGCTGTTAAATGGTCATGAGAGATGCATTTATATCAAATACAACTTAAACCCAACCATGAACTCAAACCCATGTCAAGTATGAGATTCAAATTAGAATCTTCCATCTGCCAGATAGAACAGCATGACAGTATAATAGTAAGAATCTTGGAAGTCCTCATATGGTATCTTAGTTCACTGCTTCTGTCTGGCTGGAAAATGGTGCACTCAGGATGTGGGAAAAAAGGAGTTAGTCCACAGACATAAAAAAAGAAGTTTGTCCTGCCAAACAAGACAGTCTCAACTCATTTAAAGAATGCTTCACACATGTGCTTTGCTTTTCCAGGACTCTGGCAGTATCTAAAATGGTAGGAAATTGTGGGACAGACAAAGAATCCAGAAAGCAGAGGATTACCTTAAAGCAAAATTAGGTTAGGCAAGAACTATCCACTCCACTAGAAGGCATGTAAAACTAAAAATATAACACAGTAAGACTCTGACTGTTCCTTCTTCTGTTTCTCCCTTACTAAGACAAGGAACACAGGATTTCTGAGCACCAGAAAAATCGAAGACAATTTTATAAGATTTCAGTTACCACCCAAGGGTTGAACCAGAAAAGGTACTATCACGCCTAGCTTGGCTAAATGCTGAGTGAGACCATGGTAACAGTGCAAAACCAGCTGAAGGTGTAAATACCACTAAGGATAAAGGGGAGGAACATACATACTAAAAAAAAAAAACATCCAGGGAGAAAGCACAAGCAGGGTAAAGTACATTTTCAGGGAGGAAGCATTTATTAATGCTTAACTGTGAACCAGCAGGGTTTGTCTTTCCAAAGATTGGGGAAGTTTCATTGCTTGAGTAATAGAGGAAAAGCTGCACAGAATCTCAGGGGGAAAAATACACCACAATATCAAGACTTTTCTGGGAGATATTTTCTGAGACGTCAGCACATGTATAAAACTGTTCCTTCACAGCTATTTCCCCTGCCATTCAGACTGAACAATACATTTCACACAGAATACTCTAGTCCTGAAACCCCCTTTCCCCAGCACTGTTAGTGCATCCTGTTATAAGCTGCTGCTCCTGCTCACTGAGACAGCCCTGGCCTCTACTTCTCATCCCTTTCATTCCAGCCCTGTAGCCATCCTGCTATCTTCATTAGGTGATTTTTTTCTGACGGATCACAAAAGAGAAGCCATAGTGGTCTCAAAGGTGAAAACTCCCAGAATTCACTGCAGAAGTTAATTCAGATGTCAGTAAAAAGTCTTGGCTCAACTGCTTAGACATAGAGCCAGTGAGGCACATGTAAGCAGTGGGGGACAGCAGCAAAGTAATAGTTTTTCCTGTAGAAAAGGTGGCAAAGGGGAAGGTCTATCAGCAATTCCACCACTTGAAGGGGTAGAGGGGTTGGAGAGAAACATCAGAGCAAGAATTCTTGGAGGGGCACAATGAAGTAAAAAAGAGAAAAAATACAACTTGTAAAAAAGTCCATGCAAAAGGAAAACATATCCCCATCTACCCCCTCTCGAGGGTGGTTCAACATAGGAACAGGTACCCAGAGGGCTGGGGAATCTTCAGTCTCGGAGATGTTCAGAATGTGTCTGGACAAGGCCCTGAACAACCTGAACTGTCTTTGGAGTCAGTCCTGCTGTGAGTAAGAGCTTGGGCTGGAGAGCTCCAGAGGCCCTCTCGCCTACCTCTGTGTGAGCCTGTTATTCTGTATTACTGCATTGCCTGATTTCATATTGCACATCCCTCCCACTACACCCATCTGTGTATTGCTGAGTGAGCTCTCTGCCAGGAACACACTTGCTGCAGTCACAAATAACACAGCTTCTAAATACTTCACCAGCTGTAGCTGCTTTCTCATGCAGACAGAAAGCAATACAAAATCCTGCAGTGTATGATAATGTATATTTTTATCAAGGTATATTACATCATCTATCATATATCTACTGTTATCTTAATTGTCCAAAATCATGTGCATATTATTATTATTATCTTACTATTGTTATTATTTTATTATCTATTAAGCACCATATGGTTTTTTACCATTTGTTATCTGAAGGTCCAAGGCAAATGACCAAGATTTTACTGTTCTTGGGCCTGTGTAAGCCCAATCACACGTGAAACAGAAGGCAAGCAGAAGAAAAGTGCACGACAGAATCAAAACCTCTCTCTGCCAAATGTTTTTCACACATCAGTGGGAAAAGAATTCTTAATGATTAATCTGGATGGAAATGGATGAAAACATGTGCAGCAGGTTGTTTTTCATGCTAATAACATGATAATAATTATGCATGTTTTTACAAAGTATACATGCATATTTATAATTCATCTGAATGTGGATGAATGGCTAGCAAAATGTACACATGGGTAGAGAGCCTGGCTTTGCCAGACTATGTCTGCATACAAAGTTTCACACATAAACATACATGCATATTGTGTACATGGTTGTTTATGTAAAGTATTTCTAGGACATATTTTCAGTAAAACTATAAATAGAACTGTCTGGTTTTTCGGGTTGCAAACTGTGTTCACAAATGCATGCTTGCCTGGGGACATTTCTGCCTGAAGATATCCTTGGGAATGGATTTGATGGCCTTCTTGTTTGTGCTTGAGGTTGTCTATCTACGTGCACTGACCATCATGCCTCTGGAGCTGAGCACAGACACTCTGGTGCCAGGCAGCAAGAGCACAGCGGTGGGTTGTATCGCCTCACTGTGTCATCTGTGTGTGCTGGCAAATATGGTTTTAGATGTGTGGCACTGGTGTATCTGGTGGATATATGTGAACTCGGATGTTTCTGGGAAGCACTTAACTGGAGAAGCAGTTTACATCCCACAGCTCCCTCCCGCCCCAGCTCACTGTCTGTTCATGGCACACACACCAAAGCGAATTTCCTTTGCCCATCTCAGCTCTCCAGACCCAGGTGCTGCCCTACTTGCACCCCATGGGGCAGGCGTGACCCCCAGTGGAGCTCAGCTCCAGGTGGGCACACACACCTCTCCATCTTGTCCCACCTCACCCCATGCTCCAGTCAGACCTTTTCCAGAGGCCTTCTCAATCACCAGCCGAGGGGTGATTTTGAAGACTTTAGTGTAGGACATATGCAAATTCTCGGATGTTTTAGTTTCAGAAGAGGAATTCCTGAGTATGGCCATATAACCGATTCTCTTATCTTTTGTGATGTGACACATAACCATCTTCCTTGGGATGTTTATCTACTGGAAGAGATTTTCTTGGTGCCAAATGTGTTTTTTTTTCCTATCACTAAATCACACATCTCTTCCTCCACCAATTATTCCCCATCCATGTAAGGGGATTGGTATTCATGTAAGGAGAAACACCCATTCGCTAAATTGCACATTCACACACTCTCTCCCTCATCATTTGATTGAATCCTTCATTGCACCAAAGCCCTCATAGGCCAGTTTAGTTCGAATGGAGTGGTAGGAAATTAGATACCAGAGCTCTGCTGTAAAACCTCTCTTTGCATGAGTCTGCCCCAAAAGCAGATGTAAAGGAGATACAGAGAGTAATGGAACAAGAAGCCATGACCAGAGTACATCTATGTCCCAGATATTTTTCTGAACCACTGCTTGTATGAATTAGAACAAGATTCAGGTCAAGTGTAAGGGTTAGAAAACCCCTCACTTACAGCTCCCCGAAGAGTTACCAAAACTGTCAATATACATGTACGGATCCAGGACTGTGAAGTTCTTTTTGGTCAGAGGAAAGGCACAAGAGAGCTTCACTTCATCTATACAGCTGTGCAGATAGATACCCATCCATCTACATCACTGTTCTCTTTGATTTTATTCACTCTTCTGCTCTACTTAATATCACTATGCAGATGAAGGCAGCTGTAGCTTCTCTTTGTTGTCACAAACACATTAATGCTCTGGCTGACTTTTTCCCCTCCCAGTTTGTCCATTCGAACTCTCATTGAATCTATGGCAGGTAAAAATGACCTCTGACTTGAAATGCTGATAAAGACTACTGTCTTTAAGTACCACCGTGAATGCCAATGCCTGGCCTGGGAGTCCACAAACAAAAAGGGGAGAATTCGTAGGACTGGGAATGGACAGGGATGTGTGCTCTACCAGCACTGTTCTGGGAGCCCCAAGACCCTGTGTGATCTCAGGGAGACCTGTTGTGCCACAAACATCCCAGTTATCCAGCCCTACCTGTGGGTAGCTGAGGGAGTTCTCCGGGTAGCGCGGGTCGTCCCCTGTCCCCCCGGCCTCGCGTCCTGCCTCCAGGGGTATCCCGTAACGGGTGCATTTCTCAAAGCAGACATAGTCGTATTGCGGTGTGCCCCCCCACAAAGCTGGCTTCGATTCGGGTTCCTGCGACATGGTCTCTGAGCTCTCCACGCCTCTACTCCTCCTCACACTCATCTTTAACGGAGCTACTGCTCTGGGCCTTACCTAGAACCACCTCGTGTTCTGGCAGAGAGCAAGGCCCCCGCATTTTCTGCTGCTCCTTCCTTCTTTTTTCCTCTCCTCAGACCACTCTGACTTGTCCTGTGTTCTTGCACTCTCTTTCTCTCTGCACAGCCCACCCTCCTCCTCCTTGTGCCTCTCTCACTTTCTTCCCTTCCTGCCCAAAGGCACTGATGACAGGGTTCAACTATATTTATAACAACCTTCATCTGCCACATGATTCCTCAGTACTGTGTCTGATCTCAGCAAAAGGCAATAACTCTGTTGGGATTGAATATCAGGTGTGAGCAAGAGGGGAACTCCTGAAGGAGAGGGAAGGGGGAGGGGGAAGGAGGTGGTGTGACAGACAGAGCTGTAAGTGCAGAGACAGAAAGCAGACAGGAGGAAGCAGAAATTATTGTCCAGGATATCAGTTCTTTCACAGCCTCCCATTCTGAGCAAGCTGTGTTTGCAATGACTACAAAAGTCAATGGGCTTCCTCATTCTCTCCCCAGACATCAGGTGTCCAAAAGACTGAGCGACAATCATAAAGATGCCAGCAACTATGGTGAGATGGAGCAAGGTAGGTGTCCACTTAGTGTCCCAAGAAAATTTTACCTAAGTTCACAGACCACAAGAGAAGCAGCAATCCCTAATGGAGAAGTCAGGCATCCCTGTAAACTCCTGAGCATTACAGTCTAATCTCAGGCTTCCCACATGCCCTTATGGGGAAAACTTTACACTTTGAAGAATGTCACCAAACTGCTCTGTGGGTACTCAATTATAGGTGTATGCAGAAATTTATTCTTCTTAATGCTCACTTTTCACACACTAGAACATGCAACAGCTTTTCCTCTCCACTCTGCCAGTTGTTTCTCAGCCAGAGAAAAAAGCAACAAGCTCAGCCAACACCAGTGAGCTACCAGACAGTGCTAGGAATGAGAAGCATGTTACAGCAACATGGCTTAGCGGCATCTCCCAGTACTGCCAGTGTGCTGCCTGTATCCATTCTGATGGCTATTAATTAAGGAAGAACAGTGAGTTCAAGATCCTAAGAACTGCATACAAAAAAAAGAAGAAAAGACCCCACATGTCAAGCTTCTCATACTGCAGGATAAGAGGTTTGCAGGAAGGATGGGGTTGAAAGAGAGGCAAAATGTCCTTCTTTTGGGTCCGAACAGTGGTCCCATTATTTAATATTGCAGACCCCTGTAAAACATTTCTTCTTTTGCTTTTTTTAAAATCTGTGTGGTCCTTGAGAGTGAATTAGAAAGAAAGTCTCCAAGAAGAAGACACACCTGATTTCCTCCACAAACCATCTTTTCAACTTCTCCAGTGTTTCTGCTAAGATATTTATATTGATGTCCATTAGCAGTAATATCCATATTGTTAGTCTCTACAACCCACAACTGCTGGTGGGTCAGGCAAGCACTGAATGTTTACAAAAGCAATACCAGTGCTGCCTTAAAATCTAGAGACTTACCTGTTTCATTCCTACCAGCTTTACTGTCAATGAACAATGTTTTCTGGAGGAAGACTGCCTAGCAACCTGTAGGACAAAACTGGTAATGAGTCACCTTGAAGAAGAGTTTCTAAGTGACTATATCTAGGAAATCAGAGAAAAACATTTGGATACCTTCACAGATTACCATCATAAAAGCATTAATTGCTCCCAGCATATTGATATCCTTTTGGAACCAATGTCACTATGGCATAGCATATACTATATAGGGTATAAAACATAAAAAACTCTGTAGAATATCACTGCACATCATATATAGGAAGCCTAAACACCAACCGCAGTAAGGGTCAGCAAACACCAAAGCTGTAATACAGCGCCAGATCTCCAGTTACTATTACATGTGCCGGAGGGGAACACTCATCACAGCCACTGGAAAGAACTACTGAGACCCTTCACCCAAAAGTTCACTCTTCTAGCTCATGTTTTTCAAGAGGCACCAAAATGGCACATTAGAAATTGCTACAGTATAAAAATGAACCCCACACTGCCAGTTAATCAAACTCTACTGTCTCTCTTGCATGATATTGTTGTGAAATTTCCATGGGAAATAACTACGTAACAATAGCCTAAAATAGGATGATGCTACTCTGAAAGGCTTCTTCCAAAAATTGTCCCTCTCAGCCTGGCTGAGAGTGCCTGACTGGCACCAGTGTCACTAACCTTATCAATAAAAGTGTGAAGGATCCCAAGGCCAACATTCACCAAATGACTCTAGATGCCACTTGAACCTCTACTATGCACATGAAGAAGGCAACCTACAAAACCCCTGAGCCCCCATTCTTGCTTTCCACAACGTAACACATCTCATCCAGTGCATGGAATGGTAGAGTGATAATTCAACAATCTTTGTGCTGTGGTGGTACCTATGCACACTCGGAAGACCCAGCTCCAAGGACATCTGCAGCTAAGGACAGAGAATTTATCTAATTACTGGTGGGACAGCACTTCTCATCAAGAAATATCTCTACCTCTGGTCTCTGTACCAAGATACTGTCTACCAAGAAAAAGACTGAGAACTGAAATTCACAATTCCAGTGCTTGACAAAATATATACCATCTGTAGAAATACTGGATTTGTGTCACATTATGTCCTGAACACTAATCTTATTATTCCCCTCAGCTTGTAAATCATCCCTCTCCCTCTTTTCCCTAGGACGAAAGCGCATTGTCAGCTCTCTGGGAGCTATTAACAATCCTTGCTATTCCACAAGGTACCAATAATCTTCTATCACAACTCCAGCCTCACTGACACTAGTGTAGTTAAATTCAAAGCAGCTACTCTCAATTTGTATTTGCTCTGAGATCTGCTGCTTCTATTTCAGACTCAAAGAAGAACTTGTAGACCCAACAGCTTGTCCACTTTTCCCCATTGGCACAGCTGACCTAATGAAATGTATAGTTCCAGATCTATCCATTGTCTTGCCTGTGTTTTCAGATCCGCTGAGTCCCATAAGTACAGAATATAGAGCACACCCCGAAAAAAGTCTGCCTTTCTGCATTGCTGCTGCCCAGCAACTGCTGTCAAATCACCCCTATCACTTTTCCTGTAACTTCCTGCCACAGTTCTTCTTCCTGTATTTTCTTTATTGTTCATCTGTCCTGCTTTCTACTACCAAGGGCTCGCTCTGCCCTTATCCAAGGACTCAGCAGTGTAGTACTGCTGATGCTTAAGGGTTGCCAGCAGACTCAGGAGACTAGCACAGGCATAAAAAAGGAGGAACATTTAATAACCATCTTGTACTAGCCACAAACACAGACGACCTGTATGCATAGCTTGACTCCTCAGGTGCACCTCCTAAGCCTCTTGAAAAGGCTCACCAAAGTTTCGGACTGCCCGTGGCATGCAAGAGGAAAGGTATACAACCTCTCATACACCTCTTTTTTTCTTTGCATATTACAGGCCCTAGTTGGACTGCAAAGTGTGTCTCAAGCAGGGCATCTTTGTGACAGATGAAACTACAGCTATAGTCCAAATGTGGATATTAAGTGATGAAAAAGGAAGGAATAGAAGTTGGAAGAACAGTCCCCCAAGATGGGTCTCTTCTCCAGTCAGCCACCTATTTTTCTACCTCCTCTTCCCAGTTTTCTCTCAGATCTCCCTTTCTCTGCCTTTGTTTCTCCTGAATGCTTTTCAAGATGCAGAAATATAATTTCCTTACATATATATAATGGCCTTCCCATTCTACTGCCTTTGTAGTGAAAGCTCTGATAGGGTGAGGGGACGGATGATTGAAGACTTGCACTTCTCTTATGGTCTGGTCCCAGGAGATTTATCACCTGAAATCCCAGTGCTATTAATCTACAGTGACAATCTTAATGTTCCCTGTTCCCTGCCCACACAATTATCAGATATCATTCTAACTTCTGAGACTTCTGCTTATGCTAGAACTTTTTTTGGTTTGTTGTGTAGCAGATTCATCCTAAAAGATCTATACCACTTATGGCCCAATGCCAGACTGCAGCCTCCTCTGGAATGAAACATCATGTCTGTTTTTCAGCGGCCACCAATACTGTGTACACAGACATTATAGCAGCTGGTGGTGCAAGCCCTCTACCACCCCAGACTGACAGAAGTTGAATTTTCTGAGGCAGAGTTATTGTCACTCAGAACCCTGCATGCAGAATAGAAAAACAGTCATTTAAGAACAAAGAAAAAATAGCATTCTGTGCTTAAGGAAGCTCAGTCCAAGAGGTTTACAATGCTGGGAACAAGATAATGTAGAAGATAGACTATGAGGCAAAAGAAAGCACAAAGGCAAAAAAGGGAGCTTTAAAGGAGGAAGAGGAGAAAGGTGACAAAAGGAGGACTACTTAACAGTAACAGAGAGTCTAAGAGATAAACACAAAGGTAAAAACAGACAAAGCACAGAAGGGCATGAGAGAATGAGATGCTGGACAGGAAGAAGATACAACAAGCCTATTTTGCCTCAAGCAATAGCTTCAGATGGAGCAAAAAAAAGATGGAAAAGGCAGGAAAAGGGTTTCAGTATGTGTCAGATAAGGCAATGGCTTCTAAATGAGAACAAAGTGCTTGACTAGGACATTTTATTAGACAAGAATACCCATGGCGGCTTCAAAGAGCTACAGGAGGTAATTAGAGCTTTGGCAGAGAAAGAATGCTGTGAAAAGGGTTAGGAAGAGGGAGTGAGACTGGAAGAAAAGTCAGCTTTTATAGTAAAAGAAAGAAATAGATCATGGACTGAGGCTTGAACACTAGCAAAAGACAAAAATTTAAGCTGTGCAGAGGCACATAGTAAGCCAGGCTGAATATGGAGACACAATGACAGAGAACTCTCAGAGGACACTTGATAGAAGGGTTGAATTCACAGTAAAAAGTAAAAAGACCAGAAGGTTTAAGGGTTTTCATCATGGAGAAATAACAAGATAATATGATGATATTCAAGTGGACACGTACTGACTAATACTAGACTGAGTAGAGCAGAATTGACAGAAACAGGGCAGATTTTGAGAATCATTAGCTTTTGATAACTCAAGTAGAGAGAGGCAGAATGGGGGAAAAAAATCTCACAATTGAAAGCAGGTAAATACTTACAGGAACACAAGGACATGAAGGAGCCATTGAAGTGCATGTTGGGATAGAAGAATTTGGAGGGAAACTTGAACAGATCATGATAGGGCATGATGACACTGTGGTATGACATGATATGACAGTATGATATGCCATGACTTGGCAAAAAAACAAATGAACTTTAAAGTTGTGTCTCAGTTCCAGAAACAACCCAACTGTGACAGTCTGCACAGAGCACCGTTTCTATGTTGATGCTGGAACTTAAGGTAAAATACTTCTTAACTTGAGGTTGTCTTGTCCTATATCACAATGTGGTCACAGGTTGGAACTGAGAGCAAAAATAACAAGCAGAGAGAACTTAAACAAACCCAGCAACAAGAGCAAGATATAGAAAATCAGATAAAAGACAACACAGCAAAATTAGGTTTCATAAATGGATCCCAGCTCATTCAGAGCTTTAAAGTGGATCTGACTGTCCTGGTGAGATGTCTGGTAAAGACGATCAGGCTTCAAAACTCAAAACAGAACAGCCTTTACTAGAATAAAAATGAGATAATTTGATTCTTTCAAACAGACAAAACTTCAGGCATGTAAGTCAGGAAGCACAGAAATAAATATACAGCTTATACACAAATCTCCCCCACCCACTGTGACCTTGGTTGCAGTTAAGCTGATGACCTTCTGAGCTGCTAAAATTTTGTGCTTACAGTCTATTGCCTAGGAAATTGTTTCCATACCTCCACAGCTTGGATGGCTCCTCCCCTACAGCTGCCCCTCTTCTTAAATTGCAGTCCTCAATTTCGTCAGTGATTCTCTACCCTATAGCATCCTGTAGCTTCTATTAAATAATTTCTCCTTTGCATATACTCAAAGACTTTCCAAATGAAAAGGTGTTTATTGATGGGGTAGAGAATTGATTGACTTGTCTTAGAATAAACCAAGAGCAAATAAAATAGGCGCAGTGTGTATACAATCAGCAAAAAGTTAAAGAAAAAAGTAATAGTGGACTGCTGAGAAGCAGAAAACTTTTTATAACTGGACTGTGCATCCAAAAGCAGCTAAAGTCAGTGAGAACAAGCGAACATTTAACTGTTTGAAGTGGATTCAGTGGATTTCTTATTTTCTTGGATAATAATTTTGCATGACAAATATTCTCTGAAGTAATTGGCTTGAAGACAGTTTTAACAGAAAGGACCAAAGAGCATCTAGGAAATACAGATTTATCTCCAGTGATCAAAAGTTATTAGGGATGCTTCTAAGCTAGTGAATTTCTTATTATTCCAGCACAGATAATCTACAGCTTGTGCCTTTCTTCCCCTTCTTTCTACAGATTGCCTGTTGCACAGGTAAAATTAATAATTGCACATTAGATCTGTCAATCATGCTATTACACGGCAGCATGACTGACATCACGAGGGTGGAAAGAAAGTGCAGTGATGAGCTGCATAGAGCTGGGCTGCCACAGGCTGTGCCAGGGCTCCTGGTTTTGAATCAGATTTGGCTAATTTCGAGTAAAGAATGCTGCCTCTTATGTAAGCCATGGCCATCTAGGAAAATGTATGGTCATAGCTGAAAGGTTTAGGAAGAGGACTGGCTTGCAAAGTAAAATTATTTGGACTGAGTTGAAACAGAAAAGTTTCAGGGACATGTTTGTGGTGTGTCTGAGCTGGGGCTGGTGAAAAAGAAGAGATCATAAGTATGGACAGAGTATCTCCAGGAGGCCATGGCTAGGATTAGAGATATGCAAGAAAACAAATAATGCATTTCATTTTCCTGACATATGTTCAACCTTCAAATGTTTGAAAAGTAATTTCTTTGAAGCCCTATAATCTATAGATCTCTCTGAAAGAGTGATCACATTATGTAATTTAGGGGATTTAAGGAGCAGACTGGTTGAAAAGGACAGTCTTATTTTTTTACATACTGGAACTAGTGAACAGGAAGTTTGATGCAAGAAAAAAAAAAAAAAACTCAGCCAGCTCAGCTCTCCATTCCAGGTGATGAACAGCCATGTGAATATTAGTAAAGAAGGGGTCAGGAACACACCTAGAAATGAGGAAAGGGACTGTCTTTTCTGACAGCAGCAAGGACAGAATCAACCATAAGCCTTTTCTCAGTAACATGTGAGTCTTGCTTACATTTCAGACTTTCACCATGATTAGAGTAAATGCTATGAACTACTTACAAGAATTCCATAGTTGCCAAGTACTATTTGTTGTCTGTACGAGTTTGTCCTGTCCTGCCTCAGATAACTAAGATAAATAGTATCAATATAAAAATTGTAGCACAGATGTGTAATCATTACCATTCAAGACTTTTTATATACCTTGTTTACTATGTTATACTAGTAAATCTTCTACAGTTTTGACTAAGCTTCCTGTTCTCCTTCTCCTTCCCCCATCTAAATGCAGAGACCCATACAAAAGCACCTAACCCTCCAGCACAGCTGGGGTCTTGCCTGTTTCCCATAAAACAATCCCTGGTGGTAATATGAGATAAAGACTAAGGTAAACAGAGGGACTACAGTGTTTTGCTTGGCAGCCTGAATAATAAATCCACCACAAATGAGGGCAAAGCAATTCCCCTGCAGCAATAACCTTTCCTGTTATCACTGGCTGCTGATACAGGGATGATAGTGAGAGTCAGCATGACATTCAATGGACTCCCTCCCTCTTTTATCAGTCCCCTGCTTTGCCTTGTAGGAAAGTGTTGGGGGAAGGGAAGAAGAACTGCATCAAGCAAGTGCATCCAGGTTGAAGTACTGGGCCACTCTTTGGCATGAAGGCTGCAGAAAGTCTTTTCTCTGTGGAACTTATTAAACTAAAACAAGAGTCTATTTTGACTGTCACAAGGGAAAAAAGTGCAGGAAGTACTCCAGGGCCATGAGGCAGAAACAATCTCCAGATGTCAAAGAGAGAGGTAGCTTAGTATTTCCAATCGACAACAAGGTAAGTCAGCAGAAGAAAGTGCAGAAAGTTCCCCTTAAATGGCATTGTGTCCCAGAACTAGCATTTAATGTCCATGCCATCTAAAAATATTAAAGCTGGAACAGGAATCCAGGAAGTGGCTGTAGATCAACATAAGAAGCTATTGACTGAAATCAGGAATGGTGGAGAGACAATGGGCCAACAAAAAAAGAAGATGCAGAGGATAAACCGTGGAAACTATTTTAACTTTCATTCAAGTTGAGAACAGAAATTAGTTCTAGGAGCTGCTAAACTCAGACTGTTTATGAGAAATTACAGATTTTTGGATGCCATGTTTGTTCGTGCAATAGCATTGGTCACAGTCCTGCTCATGCATTATTCGGTGCTCAGAGTTAGCAGTAATCCCTAAGGCTGTTCATGGTATCTTGTCCAAACACTGTCCTTGGTCTGGGGTGTATATCAATTTTTGCCCATCTGTATCACAGTCAGATTCTATTCCACAAATAGCACTATGTCTATAGAATATTTTGATATGGATAAGTCAGTAAACAAAAAAAAAAAAAGCTGAGATGGTCCTTGTGAAAGTTTTCAAATCCCACTCCCTCTGGTTCTTGCATCGGGGAGAACGTTGTTGCTCTCTGACAGGTGCACTGACCGGCCTGGGGACCTTTACTTAGCAGGAGAAGGACAGAAACATCCCAGACCACAGGTTTTGTGCACCACAAGGACCGTGGGCTCACACAAGTCTGCAGGCTCCTCAGATCCATTGTGCTGAGGGATAAGCTGTGCCACCTGTTGAAGACTCATTGCTCTGGGAAGAAGATGCACCTGCCCCTTGCCGTGGCCAGTTACAACCTCATCTTTATCAGCATTCAAGGAGAGAAGGGGATCCAGAGGGTGTTGCTGTGGTGTTTCCCTGTACCATGAGGACTACAGCTCTGGCTACAGAACTGGCTGGTATACAGCACTGCTGGTACCAGTGGCATCATCACTGCCAGCCACCAGGTTCCTTTCTCCCATTCTCTCTCCCTCCAAATGAAACTGCTCAAAATGCCGTCATTAAACCCCATGGGATGGAGGTAAGGTCTCTCTGGGGACATGGCATTCTCTTGGCTTTGGGCAGGAGGGTTCCCCACTGCCTTCATGCAGGAGATCTTCATCAATCTAAGTGTACTTTGTGGCAGGACCACTTGGACAGACATGTCTGTCCATACTATTTCATACTGAATTTTGCCACACCGATCATTACAATCCTGTCCTCTCTTGACCTGTACTCTTGTACACTGAGGAACATGATCGTTGCACTAAATCAGCTGCTGCACATTCAGATCTGCTTAGAAGTGTTTTAACGACTTTAATATCTGATACCAGGTCTGCAATATCATTTTTATCAAGATGCCTTCTTCAGCAGTCCTCAGTCCACAGGAGTGTTTGGAGCCAGCTGTGAGTTTTTATTCTGCCCTGCTGACAGAACTGCATCGGGAACAGGAGGCAGATATCATCAAGAAGGCAGGATGTCAGCTCTCCCTAAAGGACTTCTGGTACACTCTCCAACCAGATAATAATGCTTCTTTCACCTATATCCATGTGGAACGATTCAGCCTGAGGCACGCCTGACTGGACAGAACCTGTGTCTTGCACAAGAACACCTCATGGACAGCCTCTGGCACCTAAGTGTTGTCCTTCCCAGACAACCATCCACTCTCTGTGAGGGCTGTTGTCATTTCTTGCTGGCCTGATGGTCATTTTAGCATGGATATTGTAGGACCTGTGGAAAGACAGGTCTAAAGGTTTTGGAAAATGGTGTATATCTGTTCATCTTGCCATACCTACACATAGTAATGGCTGCCAGCAGAAGGATATGGCAAACATGCAGTTGTATCAAGAGGCTTTGGAGCTGGATGGGTGTTTGCCTTGTGATCCATCACTTTATAGTGAGTGTTGGGAGAAGCAGAATAAGTTGTAGGATTTGGAATTTTGATTGTCCTGACACGTTGGTTTTCTTCTTAGCATTCCTGAAGCTCCTCTGGGAAACAGAACATATCATACATTTTCTCTACACCTTGAAGAAAAAGAGGGTTCTAGGAAGCATATCACCTGCATTCTGGCAGAGGGCAGCACTAATTTTAAGAATCTGAAGAGGACAGAAGAAAGACTGAGGGCTTTCTGTGGGGACTTATTTTTTTAGATAGTGATATGCTGTCCTTCTGTAACCTCCATGTCTTCTGGAAATGTTTCACTTCTTTGGTCATGTCTCTTCACTGGTTGAAAAGTTTCTTTGTTTTTATGTGGCTTTCTATTTGAGCCATACTAGTGGATTTTTTGACCCTTCCACTGGGGCATTGATTCCAAGAACATTGTGGACACTATGAAGTAGTGGCTTCAACTAAGAATTGTTTAGGGTTGTATATAGGCATAACCTTTTGTAGGCTTCCTAGCTGACTATTCCATGAGCACCAAATGACAGATCCACTTCACAGCCCAGTGTGACCCAGCCCACATGGGGCTCATTGCAGTTTTTTGTTACTACCGTAGTTTCTGTCCTACCCAGATTTCAATCAGCAAATCACCATGTTACAATCTAGGTTCAGACGGTGGTGGTGCAGATCCAACACTTCCTATTTAAGTCCAAAATTTGAACCTATTCAGATGCCGAGTCTGTTAGTTAGATCCAGGTTCTTATCAGCATATAGTGCTGCTCTGTCACTAGTACGGTTTACCTTATCTTTCTGCATGGTTTGTATTCCATTATTACAATTTCCCATTGATTGTCTGCCACAAATATTTAATGTATTTTCTGGTATATCTTCTGTTAGAATGAGAAACTGGTCCTACATGGTATTTTTCCTAATTCTAGCACTAGTATAGAAGCAGGTGTACCACTGCTTTGGTTCTTGTTTTGGTACTTCATTTGCATTGAGCCATATTTGCTTTATATGTCTAATTTGATTGTTCACAGACCCTGATCTGCCCTGCGCCCGAGGATACAGAATTACTGTAACTTTGCTAGCCTTCACAGAAACAGCCTGAAGAAAAAAATGCTTTTGCACCTGTGATTCTCTCCTAAATCTTCAGGCCAAAGTGTGCTGATAATCTTCTAAATATTCAGCACCAGAAGACTGATTCCTGAAGCTGGTCTGTCCCTCCTGTACAAGGTCACTTTTCACAACAGTCTGTAGCAAAGAACCTGCATTACCAAACAATTTTCTCATCCTTTCTTAGGTTTTGAACAATCATGTGACTGAGAGGTGACCAAGACAAGTTGATGGAAAACCAATTGTTTTGATGGTTTGGATTTCTCTTCAATGGCCTGAGCTAATTTAACATTACAGTCATGGACATTAGACTCATCAGGACAGGAGCAATAGGAAAGCAAATCCAAAAACAAGAGGGAAGAAAACAAGCCTGTCCCTTTTCACAAATACCTGGTATGAGATCACATCACATTATATTATATTGTAAGACTTCACCCTGGGAAGCATAAGGAGTCAGCTGATATACTGTTATGGGATCAGCTATGTCAGTCCTCCACATTCAGTAGCACAATGACATCAGCTGATGATTGTTTACTCTCTTTAGACAAGATTCGTTTGCTACAAACCCAAGCACACTGATATAGGAAAGTGGGAAGAAGGAGGGAAAAGCCTACACATATAAAAAGGGATTGCATTGGAAGTGGAAACCACCAGAGGTTCTGAAAGAGTCAAAAATCTTTGCGGAATGATTTAGAAAGGCTGTGGTGGAACATCTAACATAACGCTATTTGCTACGTAGCATTCAAGCAGTTTCCCACAGCGAAGGAACAGTAAAAGTAGAGAATAAGGATGACATAGGGCAGCTCAGGGCTATAGCCGAATGGGGAGTGAAAGGTACCATGGGGAAGGACTCCTTCTTGCAGATATTCTGCCTGTTTCTGGGCCCTTGTGGCAAGGGGCTACAAGCCAGGGTGGAACAAGACACTCTACCCAAGCTTTGCCCAGAAAAGGCTGCCTGTCACACTGTACACTGGCCTAATCAAAAGCCGGTAATATATCAGACCTTGACCTTCTTAGTCTCCCTTGTTCCACATTTCCAGACAAAGTGTCAAGTCTGGTCTTTTATCTTTTGGTATAAGGCAGTTAAAAGAAAAAAAAGAGAACTTTTCTGGGGTCACAGCATAGGAGCAGTTGAGACTCCTTTTGAAATATAGCTCAGGTAAAGAAGAGAGAACACACAGCAATTCAGGACTTTACAGCGTCGGCCTGCACCTTCACAGCTGTCACAAAACTGTGAGCTGCATAAAGAAAGGACAGTCACATTCCTTTCCTTCCACTAGCTTTGATATTTCTGCTCTGAGCATTGTGAAAGGTAAACTGATGAAAAATATTCATATCCTCATGCCGTTAGCTGCTCAGTTGTGCTCTGAGTGAGTTCCCCACGGGTCAGAGGAGCAGCATACAGGTACCAAACTATTCACGTGGCTGTCAATAGATCATGTCAACTACAAAGTACGTGATCACATGCAGCACTAAAACATATGTTTAGGGAAGAGAACTTTGCTTAGCCTGTGCTTCATCTTCCCAAGAGAAAGATTTCTATGTACCTCTGGAATAAAGTTCCTATCCCACACTGGCTGTTTCTTCTGTTACTACTCTGTTGCACAGCTGTGATGAGTTTAATGCTGCATTTGCCATTACCTGGAAAAGCTTAGGTGAACATGCAACTCTTTTGCCCTGTGAGCCTGGAGCATTATGGACTTCAAACTAACAGAAATGAGGTTTCCAACATGTCCTATTTCTATATGGAAATGGAACTAAAAGCAGCCTATTCTCAGTGCCATGCACTCTATCGCTGATAATAAACTTGATGCCAAGCAGCATTAATATCAACTACTTCTCTAGTCTGGATAAGGGCTAACAGAGTGTTGTTAAGGAATTCAGAGGAGCAAAAATGACTGAAGAATTCTACAAAGACTTTAACAGGATGATTGAGCAATAAAATCACAGAAGTCAAAATAAATCTAAAGTGATTACTGTGAGGAGGAACAGACATTCTAGCTTTGTGTACACCAGAATCCTCCAACTTTTGCTTTTTAAGCTTTTACTATTTAAGAATAAGTTCTTGGAGTTATACAGAATGATCATGATAATGATTCCTTCACCATTTATTTACAATTACAGGTTAAGAAGCAGGAAAATAAGACTGAACTAAATGCAATGTGCAACTACATCTGAGTAATGTTTGTCTTTCTGTTTCCCCCAGTCTCAAAAAGAATATAATAGAACTGGAAGAAGTTTCAGAGGATGGTGAAAATTATGGAATAGCTGCTGTATGAGGAAGAGTTAAGTAGACTTGAACTTCCTAGGCTGAAAAGGGCAAGGAGATCTGGACATGAATAAAATAATGAGTGATATGAAGAAATTGAACTTGAAAGGTTTATTTTGCTGTTAGGGTCAGTTCAGAAGAACAACAACAAAAAAGTTGATCAAAAAATATTCATCTTGTTCTGCTGAACTCACAAATTCTTGGAATTTAGATGCAGGCAAAGAGTTTTAATTTGGTTCTCTGTAATAGAAGTATATGGCAGGTTTGTCTTAGTCACTTAACAATAAGGGTAGACAAGAGAGTTCATTACAGATGAAGAATTAAAAATATATTCTGCATATTTAAAAGACAGAAATCTTGTAGACCAGTAGCCAACTTGCACTGCTGTTCCTCTGAGTACTTTAGTTAATTACAGAATCACAGAATATTTGAGCTTTGGATGGGACACCTGCTGTCTTGTCCAATACCATGCTCAAGCAGTGTCAACAGAAGCAGGCTGCCCTAGGCTATGTCCAGACAGCTTTTGAATGTCTCCAAGGATGCAAATTCTACAACTTCTCCAGGTAACCTGTGCCAGCACTCAGTCATGCAAATCCTCTTTCTTTATGTTCAGACAAAAATTCCTATTTCAGTTTGTGCCAATTCCATCTTGTGTTGTCACTGAGCACCAATGAGAAAAGTCTGGCTCCACCATCTTCAGTCTTCCATCAGATGACAAGACCTCACCTGAGACTTCTCCTGGCTGAAGAATCCCAGCTTTTTCAGCCTTTCCTGAGATGTGAGATGCTCCAGTCCTTTCATCATCTTTGTGGCCTTTTGCAGAACTCTCCCCAGTAGCTCCGTATGTTTTTCGAACTGGGGAGCTCAGAACTGGACACAGGACTCCAGGTACGGCCTCATCACAGCTAAGTGGAAGATAAGGGTGACCTCCCACAGCCTATTAGCAACACTCCCCCTAATACAGCCCAGGATACCATTGGCCTCCTTTGCAGCAAGGACACCCTGCTGACTCATGTTTAACTTGGTGTCTGCCAGGACACCCAGGCCAAGCTGCTTTCCAGTCAGTCAGTCCCCAGCATGGACTGGTGCACTGGATTGTTCCTCACTAGGTGCAGGACTCTATACTTCCCTTTGTTGAACTTCAGGGGATTTTTCTCTGCCCATTCCTCCACCCTGACAAGGTCTCTCTGAATGGTAAGGCAATCCTCCATCATATCAACTGCTCATGCCAGTTTTGTATTATCTGCAATTTGCTGAGAGTTTATTTAGTTCCATTATTTAGGTAATTAATGAAGAGGTTAAACAGTACTGTATCCAGTATTGACCCTTGGGGGACACTGCTAATGAGTGGCCTCTGGGCTGGCCTTTGTGCTGCTGATCACAGCCCTTTGAGCCCTGCAGTTCAGTCAGTTTTAAATCCACTTTGAGGTCCACTTGTCTAGCCTGTACTTAATCATCTTGCTGAGGATGTTGTGGGAGACAGAATCAAAAGTGTTGCTAAAGTAAAGATAAATATAATCCATCATTTTCCCTTCATCCACCAAGCTGTCATCTGATCACTGAAGGCTATATGTTGGTTAAGAGTGATTTTCCCTTCACAAATCTGTGCTGGCTACTCCCAATCATCTTCCTGTCCTTCATGTGTCTGGAAATGGTTCCCAAGATGAGTTGCTCTATCACCTTTCTGGGGATTGAGGTGAAGAGGGCCAGCCTGTAGTTTGCTGGACTTCTTGTCCTTTCTGAAGATGAGTGACATTTGTTTTATTCCAGTCCTCAGTAACCCCTGTGAATCCCTACGATCTTTGAAAGAAGAGTGAGAGTGGCCTTGCAATGAGATTGCCCAACTCCCTCATACTTGAGGGTGCATCCCGGTAGGTTCCAAGGATTTGTGCATGTCCAGTTTGTTTAAATGCTCCCTGACCTCAACCTCTTCCAATGAGAGTTCTTGCTCTTTGTCATCTGGTCCCCTGACCATTTTGCTGCTGATATACCTGTAGAAGCATTCTTGTTGCCCTTCATGATCCTCACCAGATAAAATTCCAGATGAGGGTTGGTTTTCTTAACCTCATCCCCACACACTGGGCTGGTGTTTCCAGCTTCCTCCCAGGTCACATGACCCCGAGTGCACCTTTTTCTGTCTGAGTTTAGTCAGGAGCTCCTTGCTAATTCATGCAGGCCTCCTGCTGCCTTTTGCTTAATTTCCTGCTCAGCAGGATGGATCATTTCTGAGCTTGGAGGAGATGATTCCTGTACATCAACCAGCTCTCTTGCAGCCCTCCTCACTTCTGGGCCATATCCCATGGGGTTCTTCCAAGCAGATCCCTGAAGAGCTAAAGACATCTCTCCTGAACTCAAGGATTGAGATCTTTTTTTTAGCCCTTCTCTCTCCTCAGATCCTGAGGCTGTCCTGGGCCTTCACACCCCTGACCACTCCTTTTTTCTCTGTAAATATCAGGTCCAGCAGAGCACCTCCTCTTGTTTCTCCTTGATTATCAGTGTTACGAACTTGTTGTCAATGCACTTCAGAAACCTCCTGGATTGATTGCAAACATGAGAATCTTCTAGTTGTCTGAAGAAAGCCTCATGCAATTCTGAAATCTGTTTGGAGGACTGCGGTCTGTACCTAGGCTGAGTACATTCTCTGTACTGGATAAATATTTTTCTGTAGCTGTTAAAACAGTAAATTCCTTCTGACAGTAAAATATTTTGTAAGCTTCTGCGAGGGGTCTTCAGGCGAATTCCCTTCTTCAGTGTCTCAGTAGAGATTTGCATAACTCCAGGTCTCAGGTTATAGACATCCATAGTCACTGTAGTAGTTTACACCGTATCAAAGAATGTGTGTGCTAGACTATACACAGTTAAGACTAATTGGACTAACTTTAATCTGAAACAAACTTGTGGGTGCACAAGATTATGTAGTTAAACACTGTGTTTCCTCACATCACCAATCAGAAAACAACATAACACATGTAATTTGTCAGAGTTTTTAAACCTACAGATACTGCTTTTCTTTGAAAATCTGCAGGTGCCACTCACACTTGTATTACCACTGTGCAATAGATACAGTGAAGCTGCTTTGCATTTTCATGTACTTTTAGAATCCACTCTCAATGACGATAGTTGATGAGCAAACATTCCTGATCCATGGCCTTTTATAAATAAGTTATGGAAATGGATGACTGTGACTCCCAACATCCACTTTGATTCCTTTATGAACACATAAGAAAGAATCAGTTTCTTCACCAAGAGGCAGGAATTTGTTGTAGAGGTACGTGACTGAGTTTTAACAAAGTGAGCAAATCCTTTAACTCTCCTTATATCCTTATCAATGTCAAAAGACTAAGTGTCTGTTGCAGTCACAACTTGTGGAAGGTCTCTTCGCTCATCCTATGTTCAGTGTGAAGAATACAAAAACATAACATGCCTTCTCATGCAAAGAACCCACAGTATAATCAGGTTCCTCAAGAAGTCCTATGTCACTTAGTAGTAAATGTAAACACTAAATAAGCAGGTTCTGATAAGGTGCTCTCCAACATTATTAACCTATGCTTGTTCTCCCTGTGTGTTAATGAGTTAACAGTTATCATTTATTAGGCAGGTATGTGGAAGCTGTTCCATCAAAACTGACAATAGCAACTTACTGCTGCTTTGCTAAAGCAAACATTGAAAAAATAACTTTTTCTGTAGTGTTTTACCACCAGCTTCTCTCCAGCACGCCCATGTTTTTTGCTGTGATTTCATGGAGATTCACAACAGTAGTCGAGTTTACCTTGGGGATTTTTAATTGCTGTACATTTCAGTATTGATGAATTATTTCTCATCTACCATACTTTGTATGCCACCTGCTGTACAGCTTGGGCAGTAATTTCTGTGTTCCAGTTGCCCCTCTACTGCCATTGTTGAGAATTATACTAGCAACAGGTCCAACTTTTTTTTAATGTCAGAAATTCTAGTACGTGGTCTTTCCACACATACACCCCCTGCCACAAACTTCCCTCAAATAATTTAATCTGCTACATTGCCAAATCAGCATGCATCAGCTGACAAAACAACTATGTACTTTCTTTGTCCATATAAAAAAGCTTATAGCATGTAGCTACCCTATTAAGTTTCAAATAAATGTGGGATGCCCCCATATGCCATTTATACACAAGCAAGTTTTCTTACTTTTTACAGCACAAGATCAATGGCAAGGTTTAGACTGATCAACATGCTACCAGCCCCTGGGATTTATTTGTTCAGGCAAGAGGTCTGTACAATTCATGGAAAAGCTTAAATTTTGTAGCATTATAAATAAGGGACATGTAGCTGGACAAAATCGCTGAAGTATATTCTTACTGCTACTGTGCTATAGTTCTGCCAGCTTTCTCAGGAACAGACAACTGCAGTGCTGAGGGACAACACCACTGCTATCCCACTAACTCCTGGTGAGAGAGCTCCCGGTGTGAGAGCTCCACTTTGCACCTGGACACTTCAGATTGTTTGGAAATAGCATATTAAAAAGTATAATTCTGTACACCTTCCCAACAGAACCAAATACCTGAATGACGTTGGAAATGTGTGAAAAAATATCTTTCTGCAAGTAGCAGAAAGGGCCCCTTGCACTCCCTGCCCCGATGGTGCTATCTGGGGCACAACATCTGCAGGGAAGCTGCTCCTGTGGGGCTGTAACTGCTCCCCTGGTTCAGTACAAGGACAACGTGGGCAATAGCCACGGAAGGCAATGACGAGTGGCAGGAAAAGTCTTTAGTACCATTTCTGTTGCACGTGCTACCGTTAAACCAAACTTTCTCTATGGGAAAAAGCATTTAGATCAGGAATACTCAGCACTGGTGTGCAGCTGTTGGTGTCACCTTGGGAAGTCTTGCCTGGATTGTTGCCTGGAGAGGCTGAAGGAGAGGAGGCTGAGGGGAATCTATTTGCTGTCTTCCACTACCCAGAGGGAAGGTACAGACAACACAGAGCCAGGCTCTTCTCAGAGAGGCACAAGCAAAATGCAGGAGGAGACAGCCACGACTTGAAACAAGGGAAATTCATGACCAAGAAGGAGGTTGGACGGGATACTGCCAGAGTTCCTTTCCCATCTAGATCTTACTAGGACTCTGGTTTTTTTTGCTTTGATGAAGACAAAAACAAAATACTGGCAGGCAAGCTTCAATTCTTAACAGAACTATGGAGACCAGACCTGCTAGCAACACACACTGGAAGTGAGAGAATTTCCTCAGGAACATGCTAGATCTCACAGCAGAGCTCATGGCCACAGTAAAATATATTAAAAAATTCCTAGGTAGGGCAGCTCTGCACATCTTTCCCATACAGTGATGGACTGAGTTAAAAATTCCTATTTTTCTTTTCTACTGTCACAGTCAGCAGCCTACATCTTGCTGTGTACAGCTTGGCCCCGTGTTCATCTGCATCTTTTGTCCTCTCCAGCTTTAGAACGCGCAATAGAAATCTGCACAAATGATCTTTCTCATGACCTCAGTTCCCCTAGTCTCTTCTGCCTTCTAACATTACTTTCTGTATGATTGACAACATCTTCAAAAAGAAAAAGAGGAGAGAGGAGCTGTGGAGAATCCCCCCTCTGCCTTGGGACAGCACAGGCAAAGGGTCACATGGGATATTTTTAGAACAGAATCCAATGGCAGGGATGTGAGGAAGGCACAGAGAAAAACACAGCTGTGAAACCTAACACTTGGCTTCATAGATACTGAGAGCAGGAATGGCAGAGAAACAGATTGAGGAGACACAGCAGAAGGCAAGTGAGGAAAAGGTATATGATGATAACAAGGGAATGGTAAAAGAGTAAGTGACAAAGAGGCAATGAACACCTGGGAAAGAAATGGCTAAAACAGATTGTTGGAGAGAAATGGGGGAAAAAAAGCCAGGAGCAGAAAAAAATAATAAAGTGGCCATATTATATAAATAAGCAGAGATACTTCGATCATAGAAGGGATCTAAGGACAAGAAATGGTCAGATGACTCATCAGCATTCTCATGTGCTGATGATTTGTGACCTTGACGGCTGACCTGGAACTACTCACTCTATCATATCTCCTCATCCCAAGGTATAAAGGCTTCATGAGTAACTTAGGCTGTGGATTGTGACACTGCAATACATTTTCTAAATCAGAGGAAAGTAAAAATTATTCCTATAGTCTTTGAAGTCAGGCAACGACCTACTGTCTCTCTTTTACTACTGATCAGCATGCCCAAAGAGCAGCAAATGCTTTATGTCTGATGTCTTAAAATTAATGCATGCCGCGTTAGTTCAGAAGTGGTCTCTGCTATTGTTCACTCACTAAACAAGAAAGAACTGACATGACTGAGGACATAGAGTGAAGAGAGGCAATGATGATACTTCAGAGGCGCCTGCGCCTAAAGATAGCATTTTAAGGCGTAAATTGCTAAGATACTGAAGTCCTGAAAGTGTCTGGTATCCACTTGAGGCAACTACATCCAGAATTACGATCCCTTTTTCACTTGCTACTTAATCCTTATAAATGTAATTCATTTTCCTTGTTTTGAGAAATAATTTATTCTTCATTGAGATTAGCGATTCAGTGTCTACTAAACACTAATGCTTGGATTATATCCAGCAACTAACTGCTCTCAGTAACTAGCTGCTACTCTGCCTGTGATCCCTGAGGACCTGAATATATATGGTCATTCTCAAAGAATTCCCGACTTTACCGTCATCTCTGATTAAACAGGTTGTAGCATGGCTGCCTCCTTATCACAAAGGTTATCTGTGACTTGAATTCAATAAAGAACTGATCATTTTGGGTTTATTTATGCAGATACCTGAGGAATCAAATGGCTACCATTTTTATTACATGATCCTGACCTGTCCAGAAGCCTACAAGAGCTCTCAATGTCAAATATTTGGGATAAATTTATGAATAAATTAAGATCAGGTAAGATATTGTCTTTCTTTCTCTCCCCAATAGCTATTCAGTAATATACAAATATTTTGTCAAAGACTTGCCTTAGCTCACGTTATACAGATCACGATCTTTGAACTCAGGAAATCTAGTACTAGTTGTGTCTTACCACATTCAAGAAAACTCTTATTAAAGTCTAAATACTCTGACTAGTCCAGTTCTACCCTAAAGAACCTAAAACTGCAAACTGTAGAGATTCATGAGTTTGTTACATTTGCAGGAGAAATATAGCCATTTCATCCAAGTAGCATACTAGCTATTTCTGCATCTTTTGCTGTTCCATGCTCTCTTCTTTACCACTGCTTTTGTTCACGTTTGTAGTATTTCCTTACAGTTCAGTACCTCAGGCAATCATTACAAGTTTGTTTACTATGCAAACAGGTCACACCACTCCCATTATGTTTGATATTAGGCTCAGTCTCGATGCCCCAGTGTTGGTGCCACTCGCTCATAACAGGGAGGATGGTTCTTTTTTTTATTGGACAACAAAGTCAGGCTGCCAGAGATGAAATATATCATAATCCACCCTCTCCACTGTAATGATTGCATCCTTCAACATTGTTAATACTTTATATGTGATAAATAGCGCTCTTAGTAAAACACTGTTGAGCTGAGGGCATGTGCTTGTGATATGCCTATTTGGAGCACTCAGAAATTTACATTCATAAGTCTGAATTTTAAATCAATATTTCAGTCATAAAGGGCTATATGGTCACTTCAAAGATCATACAGTTCTTCATTCACCTGTAAGGCACTATGTCCTACACAAGAGCAGTATTCAGCAGCAGAGAATTTTGAACTGAAAGCTACTCTCCTGTTCTTCAGCTCAGCTTTCTGCTCCCAAAGACAATCATACCTTCTCCTTAGTAAACCAGGTGTCCTAGAAACAGAAACCAGAAAGTGTAGCAACAGCATTCGTTCAAATATCTATAAACCAAAGCAGTGCAAGACCCTACTTGGATGTGCCCAAGAGACATCATAGAGCAACAGGTAAAAAAGTCTCCATCCTTCTTTTCAGTAGCTTAAAGAAGATGAGATTTCATACTTTCCTCAGTCTCAACACAATCTTATTTGTCTCTAAACACTGCTACCAAAACTTTGCATGCTCAGGTCACTATTCATTTTTAGAGGCTGGGATTCCCTTCCTGATGCTCCACAGGCAATCTATGTTGATGCTAATGTATGATGCTACTTCTCACCTCAGTGACCAAAGTGGCTTTTTAGACACAGTACAGGCTGCTACCTCCTCTTGCCCAGAAAAGTGTGAGGACTCATGAGATGCAATGAATCTTAGTACTCCTAGCTGGCAGTAACTCTTTAAAGCATAAAGTGGCGCAACAGTTCATATCCGAATACCTATAAAGCAAAGCAGTGCCTGACCCCAGTTGGGTGTGCCCAAAAGATGCCCTAGAACAACATTCTCCATGCTCTCACAGCACCTGTTAACAGCCGGTATAGCAGAATTCTAACCGCATCTTCCAGGAGCTGCAAGGAAGGGCAGGGAAAGGTTTCAGTGTCTTATCTGTGGTTGTCTGGAAAAAACAAACCCATTCACGACCAGCAGTTGCATTTCTATGCAGCTCTGCAGAGTAAGCGTCGCTACAAACTCAGCCCTGAGTCACTCCAACACTTTTTTCCTTGTCTGATGATGTAAATTTTTCATCCACGTGGATTAGGATCAACTCTCATTTTCATACTGAGCAAAGGAAAATATGGCCTCATTCTCTCTTGGAGGAAGCGCTCAGGCAGATCTCTCACAGAGTCTGTCTAGTGCAAACAGGGAAGGATATTTGTAGGCAAAGAAAGCATTGAGCCTCTTAAGCAGAGAAGGGAAGCCAGCTATCATGTAGGAAACATTCTGTCCTGCTGCAGGTATTGTACTCACCAGTGTTTGTTGGTATCTGAATGCTTTACTTGGAGAGGCATCCCCAGTCATATCCCCAGCAACCACGTCCTGTGGGATTACGGTTTGTTCAGGACAATGTCTTCCTATCTGCCCTCCACAGCAAAATCATGGAGTGAAACAGGCGCAAGGCTTCAGCTAAAATCCCACAGAGCACCCTGAGAGAGAAGGTTACTGGTGAGGGAAAGACAGAGAGGGAGAGTGTAATCAGAAACTCCCTGCCCCCTCTTGTTCAGTCTGCTTGGACACAGCAGCCGCTTCCCTGCCTTAATCTCTCTCTGCTGACCTGGCAATGGGACAGCTCAGTAAATTAACAGGAGGTAACATTTCCCTCTCCTCTCTCAGGCAATGTCATTCTTCACTGCACTTGGAAAGGGTGGGGGACCATAGAAAAAATAGGTGCTGACAGCAGAGAGAGACTAGGGATGAAAAGGGTGGAAATGAAAAATCACCAAAATTAGAGACAAGAGAACCATCCTGCAACTTAAGCAGGATTATTCCTACAATTTGTTTCAGGGACAACTTTGTGAAGTGTCAGCATCTGAGAGGGAAAGTATTCCTAGCTGGCTATGGAAGAATATTCTTTATATAAATTACACGCTGTCTTCACATTTAGCGTAATTTTTCTTAAAGCACACCCATTATTCCTGGTTACCTCCCCACAAATAAGCAGCCTTCCTCACAGTCTTAGTACCTTCATCCACAGGCATAACCAACACTCAGAATCTTTTTCATCCAGAATCACAGGATGGCTGATGTTGGAAGGGAGCTCTGGAAGTCATCAGGCCCAACTTCCCTGCTCAACCAGCACCCCTGGAGCCAGTTGCTCAGAGCCACGTCCAGACAGCTTTCGAGTATCTCTAAGGATGAAGACTCCACAACTCTCTGTGCAACCTCCTCTAGCGCTCAGGCACCCTCACAGTAAAGAAGTGTTTCCTGATGTTCAGATGGAGTCTTCTGGGTGTGCCCATGGCCTGTGGTCTTGTCACGGGGCACCACTCAAAAGAGCCTGGCTTTGTCCTCTTCACAACCTCTCTTCAGGTATTCATATGCACTGATAAGATCCCCCTTGTGTTAAAGCTGGTGAGTTTTTTTCTTAATCTCTGATTAATGACATGGGAACAGAGAAAACAGAAAAAACTATGCTTAACCAAATTTCTTATACCTAAATCCAGTCAAAGCTGCTGAACAGCACAATCAGGAAGGGTTTGTGGGCTGTTGAGGATCCCGGGACATCTGCAGGCTTGCAAAGTAGGGAGGTCCTGCCTCCTGCCCTGCTGTGTGTTTTGGGCCTTTGCCATAAGAAAAGCAAGGAGGAACTAATAGTATAGAAAGCACAAAATCAGGGTGCTGCTATGTGCTTCCACCTTGAAAAACAGCACTGAGCAGCTGTGGTATCAGCTACATCCTCAGCTGAGTCACTGCTACTGTGTGCTGTACCCTGAGGCAGCAGCAAGCACAGAAGTTTGTGGGGAATGGAGCAGATAATACAGGCCACAGTTCTTTTCACAGACAACTGCTCATTTTTTTTTATCTGCTATCTGTAAAGCTTTTCATTCAGGGAAAACGATAAATTCTATATCTAGGCAAAGCAGTTACTTGAGCAATGTCATGACTTCCTAAGCTGCTGCTCCCACTAAATAAAGATGGGTTATGTAAGGTTGTGTGAAAGGTGAAAGCATCTCCTTTATTAAGGTTATTCAGTCAAGGACCTTTTCAATGCAAAAGTTGGAAAGCCACAACTAACACCGCACAGAGACCCAGAACCCAGAGACAGAGAGAGAACAGACATCATGCAAAAAACCAAATGTCTCCAGTCACTATTTGACAGGTCATTAAGAAACTACAGCCACAGCTTTGGACAGGTCCAGCCTGGACTTTGTAACTATTATGAAGAGGGAAACAAGAGAAACATAAGGATATGAACTAGGTCTGCAGGACTATGCAAAACTTGGTAAGGAAAAGGGTTGGGGAGGAACAAAAAGGGGAACAGATGGAAAGGGACAGGTTTTGTGAAAACCAAGGCTGGTCAGTGCCTGTCCTATCTTCATATTAAATGCTTTCTTAATTATCTTTCCATGAAATCTTGTTATCTCAGGCACACGAGGCTGTAAGTTTGAGGTGCCAGCAGCTGGTGAGACTGGCATGAGTGAATTTGGGGTCAGCAACTGCAGTCAGACCACAGGTGTTGGGGTTCTGGGGACAGGAGCTGAAGCAAGTGGGGTCTCAGCATCAGTAGCACTCTGGATCATCTCAAGGGGTGCCCAGTGTTAGCTACAGGTCCGACCTGTGTGAGGAGACTTGGCACTACTGACTGGGTCACACCAGGGCTGTAGGCAGCCCAGGCCTATGATCTTAGCAACAGGCGTGCACAAGTGTCTGCTCCAGCCTCTAGGATGGGACCAGAGTGTGTCCTGCATGCAGCTGCCAAGGCATGAAGCTCAGGGTTTCTGGGCTGGGCAGGAGGCATATCCAAGCCAGAGATGTAAGAGGCAGTGGCAGTTTGTAACATTCCTTAGCTGTTTTTTCTGTGTAAATTGATTTTGAAAATTTAAGCCTGTGCTCAGTGTGACCTTCTCTTCTCACCCTAAGTCACTTTATAAGTGACTGAATACTAACAGCTAGCTAGTTTGTGTTTTTGCTTTACAACCTGAACATAACAAATCCAAATCTAAGTATTTTCTTAATACAGCATGACACTTACCTTTGTCAAAGCATGGTTTATATGGGAGGTGTTACTGTTCATCCTTATTTTGCAGCTCCAAATCAAAACTTAGGAGTGACAAAGAAAAAAAAATTTAAAGAAAAAAAATTAAAAAAAAAAAAAATTCAATGGCCTGAACCATAGCAATTCCAGTTATATTTCTAAGTTAGTGAAATGAGTACAACTCTGAGCTCTTTGAAAAAGGTAATGAATTATACAGATGTCACCTTAAGAATTTGGGCATGCAGGCGGAACAGTTTATGCAAAAACACAGACTGAAGACCAAGTTACACATAACACCATAAACAAGGTACCAAATGCAGATGAATAGAAACAAAAGAATATCAAACCTTCACAAGAGAGAATTCTGTGAGTAGGACTGGCAAAAGCAGCAACACCAGGCCAAATTGCACTGAGTAGGACATAGTGCTCATTCTTAGTGAAACACACTCACCAAGGCTGCTGATCCTGTGACAATGATTGGTTGTAACTTCTCTGGAGATCCTTGTTTCATTCCCTTCCTTTTAAAGAAACTGTTTTTTGTATGCATATGCTGATGACATCATCTGTTACATAATACTATCTTCTTTTCTTGCATTTCCGTCTCCTCACTTAATTTTGTGTTGTGATGTAGCGAAGGATTCTCATACCCTGAAGGGTAAGAATGCTTTGCACAACACAGGTACTGTGTATGTTAGGAGTCTCAGCTTGGCATAAACTTTATTTATAAGACGTTAGCCAAATCTTTTCATGTTTTGGAAACCATGCCCTCTTTCAATACCATTCTGTACATAATTTTTAAGGGGACCAATGACTATTTTTACAAAGTCGGATCCTTTAAGTACCTATTACTTTTAATAATGGTAAATAGGGAAACAAAATCAGTTTAAAATTACAATTTCATTAATTATACTGAATTTTAAATAAATTTACAATTTATAAATAAAAAAGTAATAAATAAAAATATTTTCATACAACTTAAGATTTTTAAAATATTTTGTCTCTATTGGATTTACTGTTTTCACTCCCCAACCCACTAACAAATCTTTGACCTTATTCTTTTGGTTTCAAGACAAAATCTGAACCTGTTAACATTTTCCCCCCTATCCCAACTATTAGAAATAATTCCTTAAACTATACTAGTAGCTCACAACTTACTTCTGTGAAAATACAAACATCTTGTTTACGATGACTTCTGAACTACTACAAACACTTTCTGCACAAGTAGATGTTGGCAATTTCAGTGCTAATACTACTACTAGTTTTCCTGTATCAGAATTCAGTATTATTAATAAACCAATGTACTCCTTCGCTAAAGAGAGAACTCAGACTCTTCCAGGTGTCACAGATGACACAGGGTAAATGGCAACCTCTAGTGGATCTAGATACTGGGGGATTATTTTAGAGCTAATGAAAACAGACCTTTTACCTTATTTCACACTCATTGGCTTTCATTCCTTGTTTGTGAAGGTGGAACAGAAAGTTCTGTTGGTTCTGTGCCGTACAGCTGCTCGAAGTTACAAGTCATGGGCATTACACATCAAGGCCTGTGGCATCCCCTGGCATTCACTCCTATGCAGCTCTCTGACTCTTTGGATCTTTCCCCATTTCCAGAATTTTTCCTCCAGCTATTATCTTCACCTTCTGTTTGGGCTCTTACTCCTTCCAAGACTCCTTTTTTTCAGGAACCGAACATTTTCACAGCTGAAGTACATCAGCGTCCTACTTGGTGGTTCTGCCTCATATGTCTTTATTAATGTATTAGCCTTTGTTTAGCTCAGGCCTTATCAAAATTTACAAGCAACTCACACTGGTTGCAGCTAGCAAGTAGCAGGCCTGACAGTTCAAAAGTGCCTCTGGGATGTACTATCTCAAGAAATTACACTAAATTCTTTTTATAGAGAACCTCCATTTCCTGCACAGAGGTCTGACTCTCCAAATGGAAGATACCGCACAGATTAATCAAACAAGAATTCTTTATTTTAATGCTTCAAAGCAGTAAAATACAAGTATACAAAAAGAATATACAAAAGTGGCAGTGATAATGCAACTTGATGCAATCCTACAGAAATTTAATCCATCAGAGTGGACTCTTCATCAATATACCTATCTGTAAAATATTGCACCATTTCAAAGAGGGAGCACTCAGGAAGACTGTTTATACTCCAGGGAGGTACAACAGCCTCTAGATTGGTATATTTAACTTCAGAGTAAGGCACCAATTGGCAAGTAGGATTCTTGTTCTGTTTATCACATCATGTGTAAGAGAAATACAAAATGCATGTTAGTGATGCACCTTTGTCAGCTGGAGGAAACACAGCCTTCACTTTCCTAGGCAGAATAATAAAAAAGCACATGCCTAGTTTTCCAGCCTCCTGTCATATCCCTTTGTGCTTCCTATTCATAATTCTATCCTGAAAAAAAATATTTTAAAAGCCATACTTACATTAGAAAAGGAGTAAGCCAGGAACTAAGCCAACTTACTGCTACAAAAAATGAAGAACACTGAGACTCAAGTGAACAGCCTGTAGTCCGTATGTAATTCAGTATCCCAGGATTTAGGCTCTACCACAGAAACAGAAAAATGCCCATCTCCCACATCACATCAAATGGGAGTAACAGCAACTGGACACAGCAAGAGACAAATTACAGCTTGAAGAGACTGTGCAGTAAATTTCCAAAAGAAGTGGTAAATTATGCTTTTAAATGACCACGGCTGAAGAAAGAAAGGGTAATAATGTGAAACTCTTCCCTTTCATTTAAAAGGGAAACAAACTGCAGTGATAAATATTCTAAGTATCATACTTAGACTGTTAAGAGCTGCCTTGAATATTTTTTTAATTAAAAAAAACACAAGTGATCCTTTCGTACAAGGCTTTAGGGTTTTAGTGCGATTTATAGACTCCTGAGAAGTTGGTGGACTGAATGCTGTCTGTTGCGACACATAAGTACTATGGCAAACAAATTCCTGAAAAGTAGTATTCCATGCAGTGGGTTATTCTTGGGACTACGGGGAGCTAATCTAGAATTTATAGATTCAAAGCTATTTCTGGGGCAGTTTCTCTACACTTGTCCAGGTCTCTATTTGTTTTGCTCATAATGTGGGATGTCTTGTAATTCTCTTAATAACTTCGCTATAGAAAGAATGTAGAAAAATAGACTTTTAAGTGATCACAGTGGGTAGCAAACTGCTGAATACTGAGAACATAACCTTTCATTTTAGAGAGGGGGAGGATTCTCCTTCACAAGGGAGCTCTTTTTCTAATGCACACAGTAGTAAACTGTCCCGTATGAAGAACCATGCAGAAAGTATTTAAAATTTTTAAAATACAAGCGTAAGATAAATAGCATTTTATGACTGATTTTCCTTTCAGAAAGGTTTAACTTTTTTTAAAAGTTGTACTAATAGTCCATTTTCACTTTCTCTTTGTTTATAAGTGCCCTCAAATCTCCTTCCAAAGGATGTTCCCACTTCTTCCAAATTCTAGTGCTGATCCTCTTTCCATCAGTTTCTATACATACAAAGCAAATCAGGATAATAGAATTTTAGACCCTGAACTGAATCAGATTACAAAGACAGTTGCCAGAATATTTTAGAAAAACACATCAAGCAAGAATTGGACTGGCCAGATAAAGAAGCACCCCTTCCTTGCACATCTGATGTCACAGCCAGTAAGAGTGAAAACGCAGACATCCATAGTCAAAGTTCGGGTTTGGCAGTATCTCTCTTCCAACAGAGAAGGTTATTTTCCTGGTAGATAGCCAGGAAACAGGTAAAGGTCCCGACAGAGTGTGCTACAATATTCTGACATTTCCTTGCAGCGGTGAAAATCTGTGTCTGGGGCATAAGCCTCTCGTTGCTTGATTTGCCTATTCACCTAGATGTGATATTAAAAAAAGAAAAAAAAAATTACTGGAAGGATTAAGACAGAAGAAAAATTTCATTGCTTTCTGTACTCATAGATTATTCTGTTTAACATATTAAGTAGTCCCCTTTGTATTGTCTCTCTTGGAGAAAGAGCTAGGGCGCAGTTCCACAGCAGCTCCAGTTGCTGTGATCACACTGCCTTCTTCACTCCTTCTTCCCCCATTTTCTTAATCTTTACCTTATGTGAGTACTAGAGCTTTTGCAGCTCTGTGGTGTGCCTGTTCAGGAAATGAATTCACCTGAAAAAAAAGTTGTTCTATAGAAGAAAAGTAATTCCTGGCAAGAAAGATTAATTCTTCTTGCAAGTTCATCACCTGACCTCACAAGTGAAACAGCAGCAGTGAAAGAAACAGCATTTTTACTTTGGTTAAACTGCTATGAAACTGTATATAAATAAATAACTGTGAACTGGGAAAAGAGTAGTGCTTCTGTTACAAACACGGCAAGAACAATTGCTTTAACAGTAGACTAATCCTAGCATTTTGAAGCACTGGAAGGCTCTTCAAAAACCCAGTAAAAGTGGGAGGGTAAATACACTCCCGCTTACCTTCACCAACATGTCAGCCACATGAGTGTCTCGGGAGTCCTCTGCAAACACAGAGGTGAGAGCTTCAATATACCAGGATCCATGCTTGGTGTTTCGAATGGCCACAGTGCCTGAGAGGAAAGTGTCTACGATGAAGTTTTTGGGGAACACAGACACATAAAACCTTATGCCCAAATGATTAGGGCCTCTACCCAGTACCTTTCAGACAAGCATATCCACAGATCATATCCGAGCACGTAGGCAGACGCAGCTTGAGACTTTCTTCCTTGTTTGCATCACTCTCCTCACAGCCTGAGGAATCCGACCGTTCTTTCCCGTCTCTTTGATCCACTCCCTGGTCGAACTTATCTGTGGCGGCAACAAACAAGGAGGGGGTGGGGAGGAGAAAAAATTATCCAGAATTACTGGGTGTAGTTTTCCTTAGTTTTGGGCTCTGGCCAGCAATGCTACAACCGCTGTCAAGCAGAAAGCTTTTGCATGAACTTTAACCTTTCTCAGCTGTTTTAGAAACTCATCTGAAAGTCCTTCTGCACAAACTAATGCAGACATTAACAACTGCTGAACCTGCTCAACCTAACCTGACTTGGTCTGCATGCTGATTTCTGCTCCCCCCTCTTCCTATGCAGATCATGGGACAACCATGAAAGCAGAGACGTTTCTGACAGTTCTCCACCATGCACGGAAGGATTTGATGCCTAGCTACAAAGTTTTGATTTTCCACTTGTACCTACCTTAGAAATACCCAAAAATGTCTAGTGCAGTTTGCAATGCTAAAGACCTATTTACTGAATGTATCCGTGCTTAGTTAGACGCTGCTATTGTTGGTCTATGTTTGGCCCAGCCACCTGTGGCTTGTACTTTTCCTGCCAAGATATGGGAAAACAAGGCCTGATAAACAGAAACTTGGTCCTTGAAGGCAGCACTTTGTATAAACTAAAATTAATTGGTCTCTCACTATTGGCTGACGGCCTTTCAAGGGCATTTCAAGGAGAAAGTGAAGAGGAGGAGGATGAAGTAAGCCCCCAGACTCATTAAAGGAAGACCCTCCAAGGTGCTTCACGCAGGAGCGGGGAAATTCCAACGTCCACACGTGTGTGCAGAAGGGGCACCACTGACATAACAGGGGGAGGGACTGAGGGCGTCTGGCTGGGCGGTGCTGGCCACACCTGCCCGGGTAGATGTCACAAATGGGATAAAAAAGCAGGTGGCTCATGCTCGGGGGGCTCAGGCTTCACACGAAGGACCACGTTGCCTTTTGCGGGGACACCCGCTAGGTGTGAGCCGGACCCTCCGAGGATGCAGCATCCTTGGTATTTGGAGTTGGTAAGATAACCTCGTAAGTTACACCTGGGTGTTTGTGGGGTTTACTGAGGGCTTATTTTCCCTTCTTTTTTCTGTCTACTGCTTTCTTGTTTTATTGGCCACCTCTTTGTAATAAATACTGGGTTTTTTGAGCTTTCAACGGTGTTTTGGTTTCAGTCCCGGCATCCCCTTGAACCCTCCCTGGAACACTGCAGAACTCAAACAAGAGCTATAATTTTAGTCGCTCAGGTCTATCTCCAAGACATCTAGAAAACATGGACAAAGTATCTCACCTAGCTCTAAAACCTGACTACAATACTGCTTGTATCAGTCAAAAGCATAAATTGTGCAGCAGTAAAATGCAAAATAATCTGACCCCTAATATGAGAACTCCAGTAGATGAAGATTAGTTCAAAATCTTGAGACCATTTGATGTCCTTTCCAAGATTTATTAGTATATATTATGAAAGTATAGATATTCTCAATTGTTTTTTTACCTGATGCAGAGTTTCCATTATAATCTAGATTAGTTGCTTAGTGGTGATAACTTTGATAGTCCAGATTTGTTGTAAGAAAATTAAAGCTACATTTTTTATATAATTTTGCCTTCCCCCTTCCTTTACTTTTAAGATGAGAATCTATTATTCTACTTTCTTCCTAACAGCATGGGTCAGACCCTAGTCTTAGGAGATGTAAGTGTCCATTTCAAAGGCCTTTCTGTTATGATGGTTCTTAGTTTTTGATGCCAGCTCAAGCCTTAGAAGTACATTTGGACTCCTACCCTTTTACAGGCAGTGGCACCAGTGGCATTATGCACAGGAAATGGTCAGTTCATAAGTCAGCAACATTGTTCTTTTCCTCTAAAATGAAAGCAGCAGTGGGAAGGGTGTGATTATCTGACAGGTTAGATACAGCCTAGAAAAAGGCTCCATAGCTCAAATGACTTCCATTAAGTTTTTTTCCTCATCTCTTTAAGGCAGCAATGCAAATTTTTCCATTTTTAACTGCTCTTTTTTTCATGTCTTTTATCACAGTTTTCCAAATCCTTTCAATTCTCTATCTTCTTAAAAATTCATTGTACTGTTCATGGTGTTTGTTATTTCAGATAAGACTCAGGTAATTTTAGAATCAAGCTATATTATTCACACTGCCATCATCCCATTATGTAAAAAGTCAAAACTTTTTTTATTAAAGCTTCGGAATTACACATCTTCCTCGTGCATTTGTCTTCAAACACTACTCAAGTCAACTTACCAACATAACTAAAACCTGTAAAGCACTAACCCTCTGCATACTTAACCTCTAATTTATATCAGCAGTAACAGCCACACAGACTGATCTACTCTGTTTACATTTTACTGAAGCTCCCAGATAGGTATTTTGTCAATTGATTTAAATAACTGCTAGCTACCCATTTGTCATTACTTAGCACAGTTCTTTGCTCTCTGGCTCAACTGCTACACTAAACACAGATATAAAGCAGCTTCAAAGTAACATTTTATGTCATACTGAAACTTCTCCCATTGTTTTCTGTAGCCACAGTTTTTTGATCCATGACTGTAGGTGGACTATTTCAGTTCCTCAGTAGACTCCTGCCAAAGGCTCTTTGGAAATTCAGACTTTACTAACTCTTCTTTAAGTACACTTTTTAATCTGTAATTAATAGAACATAAAGCAGGTCTACTACATAAGACTAGGGAAGAAGTGCATTTCTGATTTTGTTTCAAATAGCTCCAGATAACTTGCAAGGCATTGATAGATTTACCCCTATTCTAAAGTTTCCATACTATTTATACAGCCTTTAAATGCTGTTTTTGAAAAAAAATTGTATTGGCTAGTCTAACCTTTGAATGCTAACATGAAAGGGGACACATTTTTGTTGACAATTAATAACTTTGTAACTGGCTTTCCCCTCCAACTATTAATCAAGGTTTAAAAGAGGTTAGAAAAGGCAGGGGTTTGCCTTTCTTTTTTTTTAATTGAGGAAAGCGTTTTCCCTTTCAGTTGTTCAAGTCTTAGTCCTTTGTCTTTTGGAGTATCCCAGCTCTAAACATTGTGTGTAGCAAGCTTTACCACTCTTTCTTAACTGCAACTTTTTTGGGAAGGCCAAGCTTGATTTGTTAGTCTTAACAGACTCATTATGGTAACATTACAGTCAAATAAACCTAATTAGGTCAGCTGCAAATTCTAGCTTATTACACTTATTTCCACACTGAGTCTGTGCATTCACATTTGCTCAAGAGTGTCTAAACGTTCAATAACATAAGGAAAGCAATCACATTCATTACATATTGTAAACATAGATGTTACAATATTTCCAAATACTTAGAGGGACTGGAATATTTTTGACTGCCAAAATGCTTCATGTAGACTTTAGGTTTTTTCCTGCATTGGCATTGAACAAGGTTAGATAAAAGATGAATGAACCATCCTCTTGGCTAGAGGACAAACTATAAAGCTTGATAAAAATGAAAAGAACAATTGCAAGGAACAAGCGAAAAGCAGGGGAAAGACCATACACACTAGAATCTCTACCACAAGGGGAAAAAACCAAAACCATAAGACAGAACTTCACTTTGGAGTATCTGCAATTTCACAGCGATCTCAGAAAGTCCAAACACTTGATGGAAAAATTCAGTCAATAGCAGATCTGAAAGGTAGTTAGTTACAGATATGTGTTTAGTTACAAAAAGGAAAAAGAATAGCAGAATTAAACAAAAAAAAAAAGAACATAAAGCACAGAAAAAGAACAGGTGTATGAGAATCAAGGAAAGAGTTCTGTACATTAGCATGTAAGAATTCTGTAACAGTATGAGAAAAAGGGTGGAAAGAAAGGCCATTTTGAGGTTGAAAACAGGCTGGGGTAAAGTAAAAAAAAAAAAAACAAAAAGCCCCAAAAATACTTGGAATCGACTTTGACAGCTCAAGAGACAATCACAAGAGACGCAACATATCGAGGACGAAGAGAAAGACACGACCTTAGACAAGACTCCAGTGCTAGTGTGCCTCTCCACGCTGTGTTGCAGTTTGTGCACCATATGCCCCACTCTCCTTAATGCAGGCACAGTATGAGAAAGCCTCAATGTATGAGTGGGGTAGACAGAGCTTTTTGTCACTAAGGTGCTCTGGGGTCTGCAAGTCAATGCACACACCTCATGCAGAGCAAAAGACACTTACAGAGCAACAGATGCAGTGGCAGCAGCAGGGCAGAGGGAGGTGAATATGGGTCCCACTTACACCTGAGAGAAGCAAACAGTAGAGATGACAGCAAGTTGAATGTGAGGGTGTGCATGTGTGCAAAATGAGCCTTAATGGCATGCCAAGTACTTTAGCACTTGGGCACTCACCTCCCCGGCAGGCCTGAATAAAGAACATTTTAGGCTTATTCTGGAGATTTGGACAGTTTGCATTATCAAAGAGACGGAAAACCTCCTGCAACTGAGAGAAGAAAGAAGACAGATATCCTTCACTGTAGCCTTCTGTAAGCCAAACCCAGCCTCACCCTGCTTCCCCGTATTTTGGTTATTACCTCAATATCTTGGTATTTTCTCCTTTATCTCCAAACTCAGCATGTGACAAACACATTTCTTCCCCACCCTTTACCCCAGCTCCTGCTAGTTTGAGTTCTTGCACTCTACCTCGTACTTGCACAGAAATAGAGAATGAAATAATTTCCCCCACTTGCCAGTCTTTTTCTGCAAGACCACTCACAGACTCCTGCCCTTTTCTTCCCAGACTCCTGCCCTTTTCTTCCCACAAGCCATTATTTTTTCCATTTAAAAAAATGTGAATCCTCAGTCTCTCATCACTTCATTTTTTTTTAAACTTTTTCCCCCCTTTTCTATTGTTACTTTCCTAGAGACAACCTACCACACCACATCAGGACACAGCAATATACCTGTAGTAGCTTGCCATCACTGCCATAAACCGCACCCTCCACACCATGGGAAAGCAAAGCTACAATGCAGGAATCCACATACTGATGATCTGGCAGCTTGGAGAATCTCTCCAATGCATCCTGCATCTCCTGGAACAGAATAAAAAAACCTGTTTAATGCTTTCCAGCAAATGTGAGTCAATATTCATAGAAAAACATAAACGGTCTTCCTGTTACAAAAAAAAAAAAACCCTACATACAACAAATTTATAGGAAAAAGACATGTTTTATTTAACAAAAAAAAACCAACCAAAAACCAGCAAAACGTTCTTTTTCTTTTATGTAATATTCAGTTCTAAGTACAACACTGTGAAGTAAGAATCACATGGCCAAGAGGGGGATGCAACAAGTACCTGAGTTGGTACATGTGGATTCAACATAGAAGAAACTAACTGATATTTTACACAGGTTTTACACTGACACTTGAGTCTGACTAGGATATTGGAGCAACTTAATAAATACATACTCTGGGACTTCAGGCATTCAAACACTAGTGGTCAATAAACAATTTAAACTGAAAAGCTCTACAAACACTGAAACATGGCAGGTGCAAAAGTATTATTGTAATGTTGCAAAAACTGCTTTCTTGAGTAAAACACTCATTAACAGGTTTTGCACCACTTGGATTCACAGGGATTTAAAAGAAATAAGTACAAATGAAGCTGGAGAAGGCAGCAGTTGCGTTCCCAGGGATAGTGGCTTGATTAAGTCAGTCATCGAACACTACCAAGTATCCTAAGTGAAACACAGCCACTTCTTTAGCAAAGGAAAGACTGAAAATGTGGAACTTAACTGCACAGATACTGGAAGACTGATAAACAGGATGGTGATTGACTCCATCAATGAAAGGACATAAAAACATCACACTTGCAAATACTACATCAAGTATTTGCAAAGGTTAGCTTTTAAGGCAGCAGAACACTGTAAAAATGTACACTTTATTCATTTGTGTTTTTAAAACACATGCCAGGTGTGGTCTAGAAATTCTTGCACCTTGTACTAGAGTCAGACTACAGTAGTACCTCTCACGGTCCTTTGTAATGCTGTTTTCCATCCTAAGAGCTCTGGCTTCCAAGCTTCCTCGTATTGATCAATATGTGAGCAGACATTATCCCACTGAGCCTTCTTTTCTATTCATAAGTGATAATTAACACCTTCCTGTTCAAAGCTTAGTTACATAACAAAGGGAACCTCCTACAATGATTATGTAACAGTCACAAACTCTCATTCATACCCAGTGAGGGTACTGGGATCCACCCCATCATGGTTTAGCCCATTCCCCTCAGTATTAGAGTGGAAGATGGTTGACTCCAAGTGAAATTCCGGCTAAGTAGCCAATCAAAGATTTTTGTGACGTCTCTACGAATGACTTATTTAACACAAATCGGAAAAGAAGGTGTGTGGCGCAGAAGAAAATCCCAGCCCGGAGGAGAGTGGCGGAGAACAAGGGACAGCAATGTAGTGTCCAAGGTCAGTGTAGCAGGAGGGGGGAGGAGAGGCCCGGGGGGACCCCCTCATCCCCCCCAGCAGGGGAAAAGACTTAAAAACTAAAACCCCTGCCACCTGTGGAAGATTATGTGGAATGAAGAAACCTTCGTGTGGGTCCCCCCCTGGAGGCCTGTGGCCCGGAGAGAGCAGGGATGGATTGAGGCCAAGACTGAATCATTTGAAAGCTGCAGAAGAATTGTAGCCACGGAGTGGTCGAGAAGCCGATGAACTCTCCCTCAAGGGGCCGAGCCCCCTCACGACCTTGGGACTTTGTCCAAAGCTGAGCCTAACACTAAGCCCCCGATACTGCGGGGCCCGGTGCAATTTCGGACTGGCTGTGATGGCAGGATGACCCCTTCCACTGCAAGCAGGGGAGCAGTGGCAAGTTGGAGTAGCCAGCCACGGCCAAGAGCCAAGAATCAGAAGAAATTCCGAGAACGAGAGAAGAGGCTACTTGAAGCAGCAGAGCCTAGCCCCAGAGAGTGTTCTTGGGTATGGACTGAACCAAAAGAAACCCAAAACCCCTGTGACACAGGGAGGGGTGGTGACTTTTAAGAAACCCCCTGGAACTCCTCGTGGAAGGAACCTCCACGGAGCCCTATACTCCATGGTGATGACACGGTGATACGAGTGTTCCCTCGAAGCCCATGGTAAACCCTCAGCAGCCATAGACAAGCGGCTGGAAGTGGGAGGCAGACTGCCCTGCATTCCGATGGAGAGAGAGAGAGATTTTTGAGCTGCGGTGATTTGGAACTGCTACCTTACAGATTTTTTTTTTCCCTTCTCCTTCTTCCTCTGGACTGCTTTTGAGGAAAAGAAGGAGGGGTGGTATTTGTAAATATGTAAGTTTGCTATTATAAAGAAAACTAGTTAAGAATTGTTGTGTATATAAGTATTCCCTTAGTTCTTATGGTGTAGTAATAAATATTGATATTAATCCCCATGTCAAGGAGATCTGTTCTGTCTATGCAAACTCTTCTTACTTATTAGCAAAATTTATGGGTTGATAAAAACTGTGCAGAAAGCAAAGGGCTAAACCTTCGACCTTAGTTCTTATCGTGTAGTAATAAAATTTAATATTAATCCCCATGTCAAGGAGATCTGTTCTGTCTATGCAAACTCTTCTTACTTATTAGCAAAATTTATGGGTTGATAAAAACCATGCAGAAAGCAAAGGGCTAAACCATGACATCATTTTTTGGTGCAGAATGTGGGCAAAGGGCTAAACCTTTGACAACCCCCCTTACCTGTGCAGTTCGATTAGGAAGAACAGTCACTCGATACCCAAGGTGCTTGAAAAGCATCTCCAGGGAAGCACAGTCCACGTCTCCCCCTTTGCGATACTCCAAGTCCTTCTCACAGCTGAAACTGACATTGCTGAGAATAAGTGCTAAGCCTCGGGGCTCTGATACCACCCTGTATGCCTGAGAAAAAGATTTTAAAATCGGTAAATTAAAACTAAACAAAGAAATAATAGGGTGTTAGAGTAGAACAGCAACCCCTACATACCAACTTGATATCATATTGCTGTATTTGCAAGCCTCCACAACTGATGAGCCTATGATGCTATTACTGTTAGACTAGCTTGCCTTATTTCTCATTTTAAAAGAAACACAGCTTATTCATTTCAAAATGTGAATTAGCTCTTGCTAACTTTTTTCCTTTCCTCACCCTCACCCCTGCAGGGCCCCAGAAATGGAATATTTCTGCCATCCCCATCAATGGTACTAGAAGAACACTACATAACATTTAGCTAGTATTTCTTAATTGCTGTCGGGAGCAGACAGAGATGTAAAATAGCATGTGAGTGCAATTGTAACAGCAAGGGACTGTCAGTCATTGATCTTGAAAGTTATGTGACTGGCATAAAAGCTTAACAGGAAAAGAATTAATTTAAGAAGAGTATCTCCAAACTAACTTTGTCCCTACCAATCTAACAACAAATCAATAGTAATTCAGTTACCAATACTCCTGTAAATTGGAAGTAAAATTTAATACCAAAGGAGAATACCAAATAAGGTGTCTCCAGGCACAGATGTAAAAGGAGCCAAGTTAAGTTCACACTGGCACTGCTTATTAATCAGGTCACCCCAACAGACAGTTCCAAAAAAACCACCACCAAACAACCATACAAAAACAAACACACAAACAAAAACTGTTTTGCTATACACAGAGCCTCTGACAGAAGTGTTGTTAGCACACTGTGTAACCCTAATGAAGCATTTGCCCTGTTATACAAAGTAATTTTATTCCTTAAGCCCACCCCACCACAACCCATGCTCTACAAGCAGAAGAAACAAAAAGTAATTAGACTACCTACATAACTTCAAACATTGAAGCAGAAGATTAGAAACCCATCACAGAATCCTGATCTGGTTCTTAAGCCTAAGAACTCTTTCAGGTAGAGCTGGCAATTGAAATAGCCAAGACTGTGATTACTAGCTGAAATGTTGTTCTACTATCTTACAGTCATTTACAGGGTGTGTCATCATACAGATAAAATTGAGGCAGTAATACTGACAGCTTACACAGAGCAACAGAACAAAAGGCATTTCATCAAGTTCTTCATGGACAAAAAATAGAGGCAGATATTTGTATAGTTACAGAACTCCTCAGAATTTCTTGACACTTGTAAATGAGAACTACATCAAATGGAACATGACTGGTAACACCTTTCAGTTCCACAAATAGCACAGCACTGATCTGCATCCCAGTGAAGCGTTTCAACTCAAAAATTTTAAATAGCACGTGTTCAGCTGATAGACCAAACACCTCACAACTTTCACATCTTAAGAACTTCTCTGTTAATGACTTACCAAGTGCTGATGATCACGGTAAAATTCAGGAGTGCAATGTTTCACTGGAGGAATTGAGTGACCATCTCCATTATCCAAGGAAACTTCCATTGGTCCTGTGTAAGGCAAACATATCAATAATAATAAATTTCATCTACAAAGCCTCTGCATTAAGGAAGTAACTTGCAAATTCTGAACTATATTCTCTTAGGCATACATTTCTATATTATACTATCCTCACCCCAAAAATTTTGTTTGATCAGGGACTATACATACAAAATGAAACACTGTGGGAAAAAAAGTACCATAAGGGTATAATTTTTTTTAATTATTTTAATTGGTGACTTGTTTTTTGGCTTGTATGTGGGCTAGCCTTATCTAGGCCTAGTGAATTTGGGTCTACAGAATGAAAACAGCATTCTCCTCTAAAATTAGAGCCTTGTGCTGTCAGTTTGCACAGTATGTTATTCCTTTCACAGTCTGGTTGACAAAATATTGCTAGAAAAATTCAAGCGAAATACTGGTTTTCCTTTCCTAAAAGGCTTTCCATGCTGAACACATGCATAAGTGATCAAATGAGAAGTTTCTAACTTTCATAAAGTGCAATGCCCTTTTTTTTTTTATCTGCCTCAACACTTTTCTCTGGATAACAGCAGATGAAAGGAATGATAATCAACTATTAGCCATTTGCAGACAAACACTCCTCTGTGCCAAAGAAACTGAGCTAATGACATTCATGATCTCCTTTGAAATCCTTTTTCAGCCTTCTGAGGCGTGGCTCTCCTGGCTGGAGGAATATATGCTCTAAAAAAGTCAAAACAATCAAACCCTAAAAGCTTTGCACATAAATAAAAAACACCAAAAAAAGTCTCCAAAAATTATCATAGGCAACATAAATACTAGCAAGGAGATTCATTCCAACTATTTATTTAGACCAGTTCCCTGCATATTAAAAATGCATCTTAAAAAAAAAGCTGATTTGCTGCACTCAACAGAAGCTACAGAAAACCAAGTTGGGTTCATGTAACACATATAAGACCTTATACTTAGACTGATTTTCCAAGTAGTAAATTAAAGTTAAGGCATACTGTCCAAAATCAGTACCTCATCACAGCTCTAGCTCAGTGAAACCCTATTACAAATCCTAAACAAAGAAGGAAATCTTTGAAAAATCTAAAATTTTACTCACATGTACTGTTTTAAGCAACAAAATTTCCTGTAAGAGTCAATGAAGCTGACTAAAAACTAATTTGGTTCTCTCTTCCAATATGCTATTTCACTTCCATTTTCTAGCCTAAATCACCCTCTTTTATCTGTCAAGTTTGTATTCCTGGGATGAGCAAAGTGGTGGCAAGCTTATTTTTAGAATTGAATTAAGAGAGTATTAAGAAATTAGAAGCAGTCGAATAAGTATCAAACCAAGCACCCACAACGTCACACGCAACTCACCAATCCAGCGCGGTCTCTTTGAATTACAGGACTCACTGACAGGGAATGGAAGATCTGATCCATGTTCAAGCTACAAGACATCCAACAAATACATACAAAGAGTAGCATAAAACAGCTATTGTTTTCATTTATGGTACAAGCCTTAAGTTATCATGAAAAAAAGACACATGCATTTACCTACATATAAAAATGACTTAAAAACGATATTATGGTTCACATCCAAATGAAGTACCATGGCAAGGCACCAGCATTTTCTCTCAAACTCCTTCCCTTCTTTGCTCATCTCTACTTCTACCCAAATTCTCAGTTTAGACACCTTACATTGAGGTCATCATATCCTTCTTGATTTTGCCAAAAATTGATTTGTCCAGTGACTGCCATATTTTTGTCTGCTGTCAAGATTCAACTGTTTGAACAGTAAAGCACAACTGAAAACAAAAAAAACAGAAGAGAGTAATCTAATAAATCCTACATTTTAATAAAAGGAACATCTGTGTTCAAAAGTATCTTGTTTCCCTTCCTTTGTAGAATATATGCTTCCTGAGAATTTCCATCCTTGCCAATGCACTAATATAGAATTTTTCCTTTAGTTCAATGCTAACAACTACAGATAGTGAAAACGTGAAAATAAAAACACCAAAAGGAAGAAATAAAAGTATCTCTTCCCTCAACAGACAAGACCAGCTTTCAGTAGCTTCCTACTTGGAGAACCACTGAACGTTAAATTGAAAAAATTTGGAGAAAATACTTTCTTTGCAGCTTTTGGATTAATGATGACATCCATTAACAACATGTCGGATGCAAGAACACCCAGAAACACTGTACAGTTCACAAAGAGACGTCCAAAGTCCTGCATCTGGGGAGGAGCCATCCCATACATCAATATAGGCTGGGGACCATCCAGCTGGAAAGCAGCTTGGCAGAAAAGGACATGGTGGCGCCAAGTCGAACAGGAACCAGCAATGTACCCTTGGCACAAAGGCAAATAGCACCCAGGGCTGCATTAGGAGGAATGTTGCCAACAGCACAGATGAAGGGAGGTGATCCTTCCCCTCTGCTCAGCCCTGGCAAGCCTGCATCTGGAGTGCTGTGTCCAGTTCTGGGCTCCTCTATATAAGAGACATGGACATACTGGAGAGAGGCCAACAACAGGCCACAAACATGAAGGGACTGGAGCAGCTCACACAGGAGAGGCTGAGGGAGCCAGGACTGCTCAGCTTTGAGAAAAAAAGGCTCAGAGGGAACTTATCAATGCATATGACTACCTGAAGGGAGCCTGTAAAGAGGACAGAGCCAGGCTCTTTTCAGTGATGCCCAGTGACAAGACCACAGGCCATGGGCACAGGCTCCATCTAAACATCAGGAAACACTTTTTTACTCTGAGGATGCCGGAGCACTGGAGGAGGTTGCACACAGGATTGCAGAGTCTCCATCCTTAGGGATATTCAAAAACCAGCCAGACATGACCCTGGAAAACCTGCTTGTGGTGATGCTGCTTGAGCAGGCCGTCAGGCCAGATGACCTCCAGAAGTCCCTTCTAACCTCCACCACCTTGTGATTGGTGGTAGAACGAAAATTCTCTTCTTCCCAGATTCCTTCCTCTCTGCTTTTACTAAGGCTTCTACAAGCTTCAGCTTGCGACAATATCCCATCCTGTTTTTTGTGAACAATTGTTTTTTCCCCCATTTGACAAAGAGTCCTTTGTACCCAAACCAAAATGCAGTCCACCCATCTTATTTCAAAAACTTTTGTACCCTTGCAATCTCATGGCTCAGGTCCGACGCTGTCCTCCAGATCCTTGCCTCCAGATGCTGCTGTTGGGTTTCCCGTAAAGCTTCACAGAAGGCTGAGAAGGCATTAGGGCCTCTCTTGGGCAGCAAATTGAGGAATTCCACATTTTGTTCGAAGCTCCCAGACTTTGCCTAGACCCAGAGGAAAAAAAAAAAAAATACAAAATCCACACTCTATGTAATACCCAATACAATTTATTGTCAATGAAATATCAAAACAACTACTTTTTCAATTTCAGATAAACATTTCACCACTATGCTTTACTGTGCTAGATCCATTATTATACTCTTCCTAGCTGATTTTGTTCACACTCCTCTGTTCCTATTTGCTCAAGGATGACAGTATATGACAACACAAGAAGCCAACAATTCATACATTACCATGCACAGTAAATACACCATATTCTCTCCAAATTTTTACTACCAGTTACTGTTAGAACTGTATCTATTTTTCCTCATTGAATGCACAGAAAGACCAAAACATGCTTCCACTACTATCCAATCATTTATGGTCTCATGCAGATACTCAAATCCTTCAGAAACCATTAAGGAAAATACTTACTATACACATTCAATTACAGAATGATACTTGGTATGTACAGACTGTAATATTTAGACCAATGAAACAATATATTCTAGTCTAAGTGAAAAAGTAACCATCAAAACCGAAATTTATCTGTTTGTTAAACATTGTCAAGTTCTAATTGTTAGAATACTAAAAGGGCATTTTCCAACAAAATGTGTAATTTATATAATAATAACCTTCCCTGTGAAATCTAAAAGACACCAAAAATCACACACTAAAATACTGGATATCAGAAATAAGTTTTATGTTTTTTTGAATTCATCCTATATTTCTTTAATTATCACTTAGATCTGAGATGTCTCCTTTTGGTGGATATTTGAAAATAGTTTGTGAGAATCAAGGCTTAACAATACAGTAATCACAAGAAAATAGCACCTTGAGGCACATATCTTCTGCTACAGAAGATATCACATCACCTGGTTTCTTTCATAAAATCTAAAGAATAGTTTAGGATACTGCAAAATCTTATTGATCCAGTGTTCATGAACCTATTCAGAATTTCAGAGCTAGATTCAATCATGACTAATAGCATTTATTTTTGTATCAACAGTGTTCCTTGACTTCAGCATTCTCCTGTCCTTTCCCTTATTTATCAAACTTCTTTCTACAAATTGGTCTTGATTTGCTACAGTAAACAAGTCACCTTCTTTCAGGCTCCTCATAAATGGCCTCTTCCCCTTGCCAGTACCCTTCCCTTTCCTGCAGAATCCTCAGTTTTCAGAGCACTGTTGACTAGAAGTCCATACAATAGTATCTCACTTGTGTATGAAGGCACTTTCCCCTTTCTCCCAGTAACACTTCTCCATTAGTCCATAGAAAATAACCAGCTCCATACACTTATATCTTCCTGTAAGCTCACTGAGTTTTATTTTAACTAATAAAGTAAATTGAGAGCTTATTTCCAGAGGATCTATAAATTGTTTATTTCTTTCTGGTAGGCCTGAAGCTGTTTGAGACAAGCTGAGGATCATTCATCTTCTTCACTTGATGTCTTCATAGTCTATGACTCCAAGCCATAAATCATAGTTAAGAACACAAGCTGACCTTAAGAACTGGATCTTAAGTTTTATTGAAAAGTTAAGAAATTTCCATAATGTTCATATTCTGCATATGTAGGTATCAGATTTGTATGTATACCAGTCAGCTTTTGGAAGACTTCTTCCTTAATGCTTCATTAAACACCCAAAAGGCTGTACCTTTTCATATAACTTCCACATCAACACCACATTTAGATTACACTAAATAACGTTCAGCAAACATTCAGAAGTAAAACTTCCCTAAGACACACTTCTTTCATTTTATTTTCCAATACATTCGTAATTTATTTCTGTACCCTCACAGATGGGTTTGATAATCTGCATACCAGGAACTGGCTGTAAATTCTGAATTCCTGTCAAAATTCCATATTATGGAATTTATCTCCTTATTGAGACAGAACATAAATGCAGAATCTGTAAAAAGGCCATACATATTTTACAAACATTCTAAGCAAATTTATTATCACTTTGTCAAAACCAGTGATCCCTTTCTTCTTTACTGTCTAGTGATCAGCACAGAGTATTTAAATCTCCAAATCTACACAGTCTCAGTCTTTGATTACCGTATAGAGTGTTCCACTTGTTTAGAGAGCAAGAGAAAGCTCTTACTACCTTATCTGCCATTTTGAAGGTCCATCCTAAAGAAGAACATCTGATGCTCTGAGAAGAAGGCATTTATAAAGTGGATTTTGGACTTCGCCTTAAACACAGCTGTTTCCACTGTCCCACTTCATTTCCACCATTGTTTTTGCTCTGTGTTTAAAGTTCCCCTCTTCTGGGTCTTCATCTAGATAATTTTATTTACATCATCTTCACTAGAAAGAAAACATCATTTTTTTTCTTTACTCTTTATTCAAAGTGTATACAGTGGAAAAAAACTCACACTGTTTAATATCTTTCTGAATGACCCAATTTAAATTCATTCCTGTCAGATCCTGTTATCTCCCCACATTTCAGACATCAAAGGAAGTTGCTTCTATTTATTAATTCTTCTCCAATGTACAGCTTAAACTCTTTACTTACTCTTCATATTCCCTGTGAGCTCTTCATCCAGCTCAACCACCTTTGTCTTCTGTGGCTCTTCCAGCAACAGCCTCCCCTCCCACCTTTTTCTTACTTGTGGTAAAGTTTCAATACTCCTTTCACACTTCACACTTGAAAAAATTTCATCCTTCCTTCATCTCCCTGAGCTCCTTGGTTTATTTCACTTTCCTTAGACTACAAAAGATTATCTAAGTGCACTATTTCCAGAGCCATTTTCTTCTTTTGATCAGCTTAAATCAAGCTCACAGGACCAATGTCACTGCTGTGCTTTAAGACAGTATGATTTAGAACATAACTATTTATCCTGATCTTCATTTCCCAACTTACTGGAGGAGCAGGGACATATATATATATATATATATAGGATCAATTAGTTATAATATCCAGAGAAAATCTCTGCTCTTTTATCAGACACAGTGGCACTTGGCTCCTCCTATTTCCACTACAGTACCTGATGATTGGCATCAGAATGCATTTTCAAGAACAGGCTACCTAATAGCACTTCTAAGATCTTTGCTCACACTTGAGCCAGAGACAGGAAGAATATTAAAAATTCACAGACCTACAATAGAAAAATGAAAGGTAAAACAAAGTGTTTTCCACTTGAGTGATTTTTTTCTGGCACCTTACTTCTTCTCTATAGCACTGTTATGACTAGCACTATCCTGTAAATGTTCCCTTCATTTCTATCCTAGTACAATGCATATTTTGCACTACTACTGTTCCAGTTATGAATGCTTTCTGCCTACCTCTGCCATATTTCCATTTTTGTTGCAAGTTCCAGATCCACACCCTGCAACAGTAGTTCAAGTCCCTTTGCTCTCTTGCTCAGGTTGCTATTGCTGTTCATATACATTTAAACTCCTAGTTATGTGTGTATATTGTATTAGGCAGAATTTTGTCACTAAGCTATTACTCTTTACCTCACTTATCCATCATAACACCTTACTCCTAATGATAATCCATTACTAAGTATTGTTGCACCTCCTTTTACTCAGATACACCTGGAGGGGAAGATTCCCTTAGTCTTCTTCACCTCTCAGTTTAATACTTCTCAGCTACAGCAGCATCTTGCCATAAGGAGTATTTTCTTTGCATTATTCTAACTTTGAGAGGGCTTTTTTTTCCCCCCCTTTCCTTCCCCTCCCCTCACTCCCCCTTCAGTGACAAACTGCAGGCCATCAAATGAACATCCCTCCTAATCACGAATACTTCAGCAATGTTGCTGTTTAAGACCCGTGGGCTGCTAAGCACCACACAGACGCTCAGTTACTCCCAGACGCTCAGTTACTCCCTCCCCAGTGGGATGGTGGGCAGAATCAAAACTGTACAAGCGAGAGAACTTGAGATAAAGATGGTTTAATAGGTAAAGCAAAAGCCAGACACACAAAGCAAAACAAAGAATTAATTCACTTCTTCCTGTCAGCAGGCAGGTGTTCAGCCACCCCCAGGACAGCAGGGCTCCATCCCGTGAAATGGTGACTTGGGAAGACAAACACTGTCACTCTGAGAGTTCACCCCTTCCTTCCTCTTCCCCCAGCTTTCTATGCTGACCATGACACCAAATATTGTGGGATATCACTTGGGTCAGTTGAGGTCAACTGTCTCAGATGTGTCCCCTCCCAACTTCTTGTGCCTCTCAGCCCACCCCACCAAGCATCATTGCTGAGGTGGGGCAAGAAGAAAAGGCCTTGGCTCGGAGTAAGCACTGCTCTGCAATGCCTAAAACACCTCTATATGGTCAACACTGCTTCCAGCACAAATCCAAACACAGCCCCACACCAGCTACTATGAAGAAACTAACTCTACTCCAGCCAAAACCAGTATAAGAAGGGACTTGAGCTATTTCAGGTAAGACTGTCCGCATCTCCCACAAGTTAGCACTGATATCCTTGACAGGTCCCATGAGCAATCTGTCATTATCTTTGACACTGAGCCAAAGCATGTAAAGTGATTCACACTATCTTTGACAATGACTGAAAATTAATCTGGAAGTTACTTCTTCATTGCTATCAAGAATCTTATCAGTCTCAGCCCTGGTGCCCAGCAAATAGTTCATAATCTGTTCTAATTACAGGACCATCAACTTTACTAGGGAACTAAAAACTCCCTCAGTTGCTTACTTGAGTCCTGAGATGCCCTCGCCGTGCAACTTCAGTCATTTCCTTTCCAGTCTGCTTTCTCTGAACACCATCCTGCATGGTGTTCAGTGCGCTACCATCCCTCTGGGAGAAACCCCAAGCTATTTCCAATGACTTCTCTCCATAGTACCCATTGCACAGGGTAAGTAACACAGGCCTTCAAACAAACGGTATTTGACAGCTGAGAGCGGGCCGTGAATCCTGCAAGGTTCTTCACGCAGTTTACAAAAACATATATGCAGCACAAATTCTTTGTGTGAAAGGTGCCACAACAAGCTGGTTTGTAACGTATTCATTTACTTGCTTTCACGGTATTCTTTTGGAAATAGGTATTGTTTCTGCTTCTACGGGTGGAGAAAAAAGAGGCACAAAAAGCCAACAAAGGACTCTGATCCACAGAGTGCAGCCTGCTGCAACTGCACACCAGCGCCCAAATAGTGAACTTCTGACAAAATACACATTGTCAAAAGCACCTCACAGTTCTGCACGCTACAATCAAACCCCACACGGCTTTGCTCGTTCCCTAAATGCAATCACGTTAACATGTGCAGGTAACACACACGTGAGGTTTCTTCCATGCTGTCACTGCTAAGAACGACACCGAGCTCAGCCAGAAATAAAGGCCACAGCGCAGGCGAGCCCACCCCGCGTACCTGTATCATTTCCACCATCTCGGGGGTGATGATGTCTTTCTCTACCATGTGCTGCACCAGTACACGCAACACAAGCTCCTTCGCCAGGATCACCCGGTTCTTCTTGAGCGCTTCCTGGTGACACCGCTGCATTCCGCACGCCACCAGCATCCTGAGAGAAGAGGGGAGACCCGGGGCACACTCAGCGGCAAAGACCCACCCGCACTCCTCCCGACTCTTCGCTCAGCAGGGATCCCGCGGGCAGCAGCCTGCCGCTCGCAGCAAGCGGAAAAGGCCCTTCCCGCCCGTCTTTTCCCGGCGGCACCCGCGATTCAAAGCGCGAGACCCGTTTTCCCGCCGTCACGTGACCTGCCGTGGCGCGGGAGCGGGGAGCGGTTTCCCGCCGTCTCCTGCCCGCGCGCGCGCTGGGCGCGGCCCCTCAGGCACGGCGGGGGTGGAGTCATGGCGGGGGCGTTACAGTGCGGCACAGGAGAGGCGCGGCAGGGGTCCTGTCCGCAGGGAGCATTAACACGTGCAGCTTTCCTTGCGAACGTGCCGGATCTGGGATTTTTTTTTTATTTTATTTTATTTTATTTTAGCCGTTTTGCTTCCTATGTTTTGTTACACGTGACTTCTAGCGGAAATAGCTGAAATCATAAAAGATAACGCGCAGTAATTGAGCGGGAGACGGGGAGCACACAGGGTTTGCAGAGAGGTGAAGTGCAAAGGGAAAATCAAAGTGACCATCCTTCTAGCTTAAGCAAATTCGCAGCACTTGTCTCACTATCACAGGGTCATTACAACTGGAAAAGACCTGACATCATTTAGTCCAACCTTTAAACACCACCTTGTCAAACTAGACCACAGCACTGAGTGCCACATCCACCTCCAGGGACAGCGGCTCCACCACCTCCCTGGAGAGCCAGTTCCAATGCCTGACAACCCTTCTGTGAAGAAACTCCTGATGCCTAACTTGAACCTCTGCTGGCACAGCTTTTGTCCTCTCGTCCTGTCACTAGTTGCCTAGGATAATAGGACACACTCCCCACCACCTGGCTACAACCTCCTTTCAGGCAGTTGTAGAGAGTGATAAGGTCACCCCTGAAACTCCTTTTCTCCAGGCTAAACAACCTCAGCTCCCACAGCTGTTCCTCATAGGACTTACAAAAACATCATGTAAAACTTCAAATGGTTGCTTGCTGGTGTGCAGGAGTTCCACATGCTAAAGCTTAACATAAGCCCAAAGGCTTGAAAACCCTTATAGATGCTGAAGACAAAACCCAAGTGGTCATAACTGGTAGCATTTTTGGTCTTTGTTTGTGCCAATTTTTAGTCTGTAGTGGTTACCTGAACTCCTGGCAATTTGGTGCACTCACAGTTGCCCAGTTTAAGACTCAAAGTTTCTATGCCTATGTTGTCTACCCACATCACTTTTTAGGGAGGTTTGTTCTTTTCTGTTTGCAGATAGAGGAGGGAAATGCAAGTAGTGATTGTTTAAAGAAATCACATTGCATCTATCAGCAAATTTGTCTCTCACAATACTTCTATGATAGAGGCATCATACCTGCTTCATCACTAATGACATTAAAGTGATGTAGCTGTACATTCAGAAATGGAACACATTTCCTTTTTCTAAGCCAAGATTATTGAGTAAGCAGAATGTGAGCCAAAAGCATGGCTTTGTGGAGTGGTCGTTTTGGGAGGAAATATAAATGATGCCACCAGGAATTTTTAATGCAGTCCTGTTTATTTATAAACAACATGGAGAGTCTTTTTCTTTGAACTATAAAGAATCAAACTATAAGAAATAATTTCTTTGCTTCTAGTTGTGGTTTGATGGTTCCTCATAGTAATTCAAGATGATGCAGTCATACGAGCAAGGCTGTGATGATTGCTGCTCTTCTTCATGAGACGATTCAGACCACCATTTTTGTTTTTATTTTTTAATTTGGACATTCACCAGACATGAATGTCTCCTTGCATACTGTAGACCACTTTGACACTGCAGAGGCTATCAGTTTAACTCACCCATTTTAAGAGACTGCACAGCACCACTGATCACTGAGAGCTAAAACCTGGCTCCATCATCATGATGAAGACCACCTGTGCTTTGGGACTCTTATTCTCAGGTGCTCTCCATAGCAGCTCTGGCCTCGGCAGACAGACTGGACCTTTCCAAAGTCCAGAGAGAAGCCTCTGAGTGCAGTGTGGTAACAGAGAACTGGAAGAGCTTTGGCCTTTCTGTACTAGTCCTTGCCACGATGACAATAAAGTATCTCAAGCCATCTGTTAGGGGCTGTAGTACAGCAGAGACACACACCCTGCTGTAGAGCCACCAAGACTACTGATCTAGGCAGAGGATGCTTATATGTCTGTGTATCCCACTGCCGGCCTCTCTTACAGGAGGAAAATTTAACCCCCTCTTGTGCACCACTGGCTGTGTGGGATGAGAACCTTGTGAAGAACAGAAGTCATTTCATGGTGCCATGCTTCCCGTCAGCTTTTCCACCTGAAGTCACACGTATTGGGCGGTACCAGCTTCCACATGCAGACAGCCACCCTCCCCTCAGTCATGCTCCAGTGCAGCACAGCTGAGGATGTGGCGCAGGTGTGGCAGAAGGGCAGCAACAAACAGTGCAGACCATAAATTTTTGTTGCTGCAAAACAGCAACTCAGGGAAGTGCAGGCTTGGTCTCTCTGTAGGGATTTCAGGGTGGCTGATGACCGCACAGCTCTCAGCAATATTGCTGTTTGTAATGCACAGGCAGAATGTGCTTAGTTCTATTTCTATTCCTCCCCTTTCCCAGGCAGATTCTTTTGGCTGCATCTTATAGTCCTTCTTCAGAGGTCCTTTGATAACCTTGTCTCTTCTCATGATTTACTCTTTTCCCCCATAAAAGTGTATCTTCAGTTTGAGAATGTTGCCATATACAACACAACTTTCCTCACAGTTGTTTTATGTACCTGCCAAGTCAAAGCATTGTGGTACCGCATTGATTTTTATTTTGTGCAAAAAGATTCTAGTGACAACAGAAGCTGTGTCTGTATTTCAACTCTGTTTCAAAGAATGGTGAGACAAATTATTACACTTTCAGGCATGAAAAATCTCAGCTCTTTCACCTTCTTTCTAGGAGCATTCTGTACTAGGGTGAGGGTTTGGTTCTGTATTCATGGAAGGTGAAATTAATCATAATGCAGAGGGCTGGCAAGCATCTTCAAAGACCTCATCACTGATGGCAGTCTCATAAGCAGGTGGCGGAGTGAGTGGTTCTAGTGGTTCAAACCTGTGTTCAATATCTCTGTCCTCATGGGTGTCCGAAACAAACAGCTGCGGTCTTGGGGGCAACACCAACTGCAGCTGTATCCTGGAGCCCGTGTCTGTCTCAGAGGTGGGCCTTGTGTCTGGTGGCACTGACACCCGGAGAGCCTCCACTGTAATCTCTTGTTGGCCAGAGGATTCGATAACGACGCTGTAAGGAGGAGGCTCGCTCAGCGGCGAGGGCACTGGGCCTGGGTTGGATGTAATTGTCCATATTGCTGGAGCTGACATGGTCATCACCTCCTCATAGGTGGGAGCTTCATAGGCAGCATTCACCCTTGTGCAAGAGAGGAAGGCCAGTTACATCGGTTATTTTACTGCTTAGTTTATGCAGAGGCAGATAGCACGGATTATGTACTACGGGGCCCATGCTACAATCAACAAATAGATGGGCCTGAGACAGGGTATCTCACGTGGTATTGCTATATGACTATTCTGCCCCTGGACCAGTTCACTTGTCCAGCCAACCTGATGTCTGGCTTCCTGGTATAGAGAATGGCTCATCTGATCATTTTCCCACCCTCCTCAAAATAAGTGAAGCAACCCATAAAAATAAGTGAAGCAACCCATACTGTTCAGTTCAGTGTCCTAGGCTTAGCTTGATGCCTCCTCAGTTAAATCTACTACCAGTTAAAATTTATTACTAAGAATTGTTAACTACTGATTATTTCTTGGAATAAAACAGGGCCTTGCTTTTTTAATACATTAGCTCAGTGTTCATATATTTTTAAGAACTGGAGAAAATTAGTATTTTCATTTCATTTAAACAAGGACTGATTGTTCTGTGTTGAGAAAAATTACCTGCAAAGAAAAAATGCTACTTTAGGAACATTTTCCTTTTCAGGTCATATTTTTAAATAAAAGGATACTAATTTTCTTCTAGTATGCCCCCAAGCTAGCAAAGCCCAATATAGACTTCTTTTTATGTAGTCTTTCTAAAAATAAAACACATAGCAACATTTTTTCCCTTCCCACAGGCCCTGTATTTGAGTGTGTTAAGTCATTTATGGATGTGGAAAATGATTACCTGGATTATACAAAGAAGCAAAGATAAAGTCATAGAATCATAGAATCATAGAATCATAGAATCAGACGGGTTGGAAAGGACCTCGGAGATCAAGTCCAACCCTTGATCCAACACCACCGCGGTTACTAGACTATGGCACTAAGTGTCACGTCCAGCCTCATCTTGAAAACCTCCAGGGATGGAGAATCCACCACTTCCCTGGGCAGCCCATTCCAATGGCTGATTACTCTCTCTGTAAAGAATTTCTTTCTTATATCTAACCTAAACCTCCCCTGGCACAGCTTAAGGCCATGCCCTCTTGTCTTACTGCTGGTTGCCTGGGAGAAGAGACCAACCCCCACCTGGCTACAACCTCCTTTCAGGTAGTTGTAGAGAGCGATGAGGTTTCCCCTGAGCCTTCTCTTCTCCAGGCTAAACTTGTCAACTAAGTCAAACTTGTCAACTATAGTAGGCAAACAGGGGTTAAACCAGGTGATACTGAGAACCTGCAAATGTACATGAAGCCAAAAAGAAGTATTCAGAGCCTCTCAAAATCAGGATTTATTAGTGTCAAATTGGGATTTTAAGACTGGAAACAGATCCAGTTACAGGTTTCTTTAAAAAAGTTTGCCAAGGAACAGTTGTTCCAGAGATAAGTTTTATAGAACCAAACCCAAATAACATTCAGTATTGCTTCAGCGTTTTTTCTTTTTCCTTGTCTGAGTCATTGTTTGGCAAGCCTCGATTACCCGAAGTAAAAAAAAAAACTGGGACTGGATCTGTTTAACCTTGGAAATTTTTAGTGAATCAGTTTCCAGGGGGAAGAAAATACATATTGTACAAGATACAGAAGATGCATGGCATAGATATTTGCAACCTCCACCTGAAGAAGGAAGGAAAACAACCAGAAAATAACTTTTGTCCTTGGGAATGGAGTTCCGTGTTTGTTGCCCCAGGAGAAGGGCAGGAAAACAGTATCTAAAATGTCCATGACTGAGGTGAGAGGGTTAAAGAGCAATAACCAGGTTGCTGCTTACCCTGCTTGGCTTCGACTGTTCGGAGGTATTTCATTTGCGTCATGTTGGTGTTGATTCCTCAGGTAACACTCAACAAACACACTCAGCAAATAGCCGACCAGGCACACTCCCCCTACCCCTAGAAAGAAATAGCCTACTGGGTTGATGTTAGATGAAATGGCCAGCATGGTGACCCCAATGAGAAGAGCAGCAGTGAAAAGAAGCAGCAAGGTTTGGCGGATGTTCTTCCAGCGTGTCTCTAACCACATGGTAGTATAGATGGTGGTAGCAGGTAGTTGAGAACAGATGAGCAGTTGAAGGGACAGACATCTGTGGAAGAAGGAACAGTTTTTTCAACATGAAACATGAGAATATAAACACATTGTAAGTATCATGACCAAAGTACGAACATGCATACTAGAGCAAAAGACATCATGAGAACATACATAATAAGTCTGGGAAATCCACATAAATGCACACCAGTGTAAATGTACTAGTATTTCCTGTGTGAATGCATACTGAATAATGGGAACGCTTGGATACACAGTTGGAAGACATGAGATGCATACACAGATCCTAAGCACTTATTGCCAGGCATATCTAAAAAAGATCTGGCTTAATAGAGCAGTCTGGGATGCAGATTTGAGATTACTATGAAAGTGAAACACAGAAGAACTTTAAGGGTTAATTCTAGGACATTTGTTCATTGCATAATGAACATTCAAATACTCGTTCAGATCCCGGAAGAAAAGCAGCCTTATTTAATGGGCCTGTCAGCCCCAGTAAACTGAGCATCTAACTTCACTGTAGCATTATAGCAATAACGTTACTTAAGGCTCTGGATATAGCTAAGGTATGTGTGTTTTTGCAAAGTGCAGGCACAGTTTGAATATTTGCCTATATCCTCAGTTCTTTCTCTGTTGATGTGCTTATTTTTGTACCATTCTCAAACTCTCTCAAGGGCTCTCAAAAGAGCCCTTCCTGTCCTGCATTCCAAACCCCATCTCAGTGAAAGAGACTGCAGTTTCACTATGTACAGTCAATATGGAATGAACATCAGGGATCTGTGGTATTCAAGAAAACCATAATTAAGGAGCTGTCTTGCATGTGTTCTGCTAACCTACATATATCCCACTGTTTCGATGAAGACCCCTTTGAAGGAAAAAAGCATGACACAAGGAGCATATTTTTTATGAATATGCATCTCCAAATAAATATAAAGTTTTATATAGTTCCATTTTACATGGTGTGCTTTTTGCACACTGTGTCCCCTTGTTACAGCAAAAATAGTTAAATGTATACATGCAAAAGAAACATATTCTTTTTCAGCATATACTTACCAGAAAGAGGTCTCGGTAGGTACGAGCAGTCATGGTTTAACCTGTCTCTTCATCACAAAGGAAAAATGTGCACTGCTGCTTCCCGTTCTGACCCAAGAATAGGACACCGGTTAAAACTCTCCCTTCCTCCTTTCGAGTTTTCTTGTAGGGAAACAATGAAGATTTCTTTTGAAAATAAAAGTTGGAAACTACTGAACATGAGAAGGTAACAAAGGATGAGAAGATCCCATTGTATGAGTTTCGCATGGGAAAGTAGAATCTCCTTTTTCTAGGTTCTGAATCCAAAGCAATTTCTAGACGATCACACACCTCCTCTTCTGCAGCTCTTCTCGGTCTGTCCCACAAAAGCAGGAAACTCATTAGGAAAGAAGGCGGAGTGAGCAGTGGGGGAGTGCTTACCTGTGTCGTATCTGTTTGGTCTGCTTTACTTTAATGAGAGAAACTGCCCTGAAAATTCTGGGTTTTTTTCCCTGCGTAGCAAAGGAATCTTGAACTCTGACTCACAAAGCAGGAACAACTGCCTGCCCAGCCCACATCACATGGCCCACACATAAATCTATTTACGAGTTCTGTAAAATGTAAAACTATACATTTTTCTATCCTGATCAAGTGCTGTTTGTCAAATGTTGTTTTATGCCCTATTTGATTTTACAAACAAAAAGGGAAAAAAAGGGGGCAATAGGTTATTATTTCACAGAGGGCTGAGTTAAAAACCTTTTTACTACCTGATGTATCTGGGAATGAAGGGTACTGATAATCAAGAGAACAGTTACTGAACTACCTGTATTATCTGCACCTTTAGTGTGTGTCTGAAATTAATAGAATAGAATAGAATAGAATAGAATAGAATAGAATAGAATAGAATAGAATAGAATAGAATAGAATAGAATAGAACAGAGTATATCAGTTGGAAGGGACCTAAAACAATCACCTAGCCCAACTCCCTGACTGCTTCAAGGCTGACCAAAAGTTAAAGCTGGTTATTAAGGGTATTGTCCAAATACCTTTTAAACACTGACAGGCTTGGGGCATTGCCCCCACTGCAGGAAGCCTGTTCCAGTGTCTGGCCACTCTCTTGGTAAAGAAATGTTTCCCAATGTCCCCTGACGAAGCTTTGAACCATTCCCACGTGTCAATTCACTGGATTCCAGGAAGATGAAGTCAGCACCTCCCTCTACTCTTCCCGTCCTCAGGAAGCTGCAGAGAGCAAGGGGGTTTCCCCTCAGCCTCCCTTTCTCCAAACCAGACAAGCTCAGAGTCCTCAGCTGCTCCTCACAAAACATGACTTCCANGGATTCCAGGAAGATGAAGTCAGCACCTCCCTCTACTCTTCCCGTCCTCAGGAAGCTGCAGAGAGCAAGGGGGTTTCCCCTCAGCCTCCCTTTCTCCAAACCAGACAAGCTCAGAGTCCTCAGCTGCTCCTCACAAAACATGCCTTCCAGCCCTTCCACCTGCTTTGTTGCCCTTCTCTGGGCACATTCAAGGACCTTCACACCCCTCTGAAATGGTGGGGCCCAGAACTGCACCCAGCACTCAGTGTGAGGCCACACCAACGCTGAGCACAGCAGGACGTTCCCCTCCCTCTGACTGGCTGGTGATGCCGTGTCCACCAGGACGTGGTTTGCCCTCTGGGCTGCCCGGGCACACACTGCTGACTCACACGGAGCTGCTGCCCACCAGCACCCCCAGGGCTTGCTCTGCAGGACGATTTCCAGCCACTCCTCTCCCAGTTTATGCTTGTGCCTGGAGTTACGCTCATTCAGGTGCAGAATCTGGCATTTGACTTGTCAAATTTCACACCATGAATGATTGGCTAATGCTTCAATATGTCTAGATCCCTCTGCAAGGCCTCTTGTCCCTCAGACCTGCTCTTGTCCTCTAGACTTGCTCATCTAAGCAGTTGTACATTACCTGCACAATAGTCCTGTCCTACTGCACAGAAGTGGCCCTAGAATTGAGCCCCGAGGAACACCTCTGGTGACCAGTCACCAACCAGATGTAGCCCCATTCACTACACCCCTTTGAGAGTTCTTCACCCAATGCACAATGAAACCACTCATCCTACAGCTGGAAAACTTCCATCCAGAAGGATGTGTCCAGAAGTGACAATGTTAATACACTTACTAAAATTCAGAAAATCTACATCCACTGCCTTCCCTTCATCCACTAGGCAGGTGACATTATAGTAAAAGGATATCAAGTTGATTAAACAGGACTGTCTTCCCTTTGTGAAACCATGTTGACTGTGATAGATGATTGCATTGGTCTTGAAGCGCCCTTCAATAGGGGCACTTTGATCTGCTCCATAATTTTTCCAGGTAGTGAGGTTAGACTAACATGTCTGTAGTTCCCCTGGTCTTTCCTCACAACTTTCTTGTAGACAGGAATAACACTGGCTAGCTTCCACTCAAAAGGGACCTACCCAGACTTCCAAGACCTTTGGTAGATGATCAAGAAAGGTTCTGCCATAACATCCTCTAGCGCCTTCATATGTCTGGGGTGAAATCCATCAGGTCCCATGGACTTGTGAACATTCAACTGATACAGCTGGTCCCTTACAATTTCAGTGTTCACAAATTGAAAGTTACTGTTCCCACATTCATGGTCTTCCAACTCAGGGGACAGGGCAGCCCAATAATATTAAAAATATTAAAAATATTAAATAATATTAAAGACTTGGCAAAAATCACCTTGAATGCCTCTGCTTTTTCTTCATGCCTACTAGTCAGGTGACCATCTTCAACGAGTATCACTGAAAATTTTAAACTCAACCATTTCATGATCACTGTGGCCACAACAGCCTCCTACCATCGCATTTCCCATAAGTCTTTCTCTATTCACAAATAGCAAGTCTAGGAGGGCATCTTTCCTAGATGTCTCATGGAGTATCTGTGACAAGAAGTTATCTCTCACAAACTTCAGGAATTTCCTAGGTCTTCTCATCTCAGCAGTTTGTTATTCCAAGTTGTTATCTGGGAAGCCAAAATATTCCATAAGCACAAGGGCTACTGATCCAGAGATTTCTCTAAACTGCCTATAGAATAACTCATCAGTGCTTATCTCATTGGAAGTTCTCAAACACTAGAGTGTGAATTACCTCCAGGAGCTGGCTGCAGCTCATGTGTGTCTGGATTACAAAGATGCTCTGCTGCGATATGTTTATTAATAGTATTTAGTTTGGAAGATTGGGCCAACAAGAATTCCATGAGGTTTAACAAAGATAAATGTAAAGTCATGCAGGGATGGAATAATCCTAAGCAGTAGTACAGGCTGGGGTCTGACTGACTGGAATGCAGCTCTGCTGAAAAAGCTTTGGTGGACATATGAACAGGAAGCTCAACAGGAGTCAGGAGTGTGTTCTTGAAGCAATGAAGGCAAACTGTGTCCTGGGTTGCACCAGTAAGAGTGTAGTCAACAGATCAAGGGGTGGGATTGTTCTATGCAGCACTTGTTAGGACACACTTGTAATATTGTGTACAGTTCTGGTCCCCCCAGTCTGGATATGGTCTGAAAAACTGGACATGGTCTGGTGAATTGCCACCAAGATGCTTTGAGGGTTGGAGACTTTTGACAGCTTAAGGGGCTGGATTTGTATAGCCTAGAGGAGAGAAGGCTTGGGCAGGTAGTGAGTGTCTACTTACAGTTTTCCAATAGTAGTAGGTAGTTATGGAGTAGTACGTAGTTGTAGCAGTAACTACAGACTAATAAGTAGTTAGAGAGAGGAGGGAGGTAGTCTTCATGAGGGTACATGGTGACAGGACAAGAGGCAATAGGAAAAAGGGTAAGTGCCTGTGGATATAAGAAAAAAAAAGTCTTTAATCTGAAAACAGCAAAATGCAATTACTTGCCCACAGAAGTGGAGGAATTCTCTTGGCTGGAAATATTCAAGACACAGCTGAGTCTAAGGCCCAGCTTTGAATAAGAGGTTGGACCAGATCATCTGCCCTTCTGGCCTAGACTTGTCAATGTTTTCATGTTTTGAATATTTTCTCCTCATAATTGCCTGTTTTGCCTGCTGACAGATAAAGGACCTTTAGTTCTGATTGTTATCCATTCTTTGCTTTCAAGAGAATTCCTTGAGGATGGCAGACTTAATACCCACATAAAGGGGAGGAAGTCAGGATTCTGGTGTGTAGCATGTCATTTTGCAAGACTATCATTTAAACGGAAACTATAATTTCCATTTCAGGGTTGCTTGGTGTTGAGAACATCTTGACTGCCAAGGAAGATTTGACAAAATTGTTTTCACAGCCTCTCATCACAGACATAATGACTGACCCATGGTGGAATCTGCATGTGTCGGTACTAACAGCAGCTTCCTTCTAACCAGTGTAGCTGGTGGTTGTTAGAACCATTCTTTAGAGATAAAAGATTTATATCCAAGCAATTTGAGGAGGTAATTAAAATTATTCTTCCTGCTTGTCCTCCATTGCCTCCTGTCTTTGCCTTGATTCAGTGCTCAGCTGATCTCTTTCTGAGCCAGCCCAGCCAACTCAGCTAGTGGGAAAGCATTTACATTTTTCCAGAGTGAATGTAGTGGGCTGAATCTAGTCCCCAAAATATCATCCAACCACTAGTTCTGCATTAAAGGGAAGCAATGGGAATGCATAGCTAGAGTGATGGAGGAAAAGGGAGGAAGAGTGGCTAATTTCCAGGTCTGCAGTGGCTGTCATTTGACTGGGTCAGCACAAACCATTGGAGTAGAAGGAAATTCTTCCTTCTTTGATGGAGTAAGTCCCATAGAAAGGTGTAGAATCTAAGACCCATCTTGCACTCAGCAAATCCTGTTAGTTAAATCAGGAATTTCCAGCTCAGCCTGATGACTTTAGGTAACTCCCAGCTCTCGTACGTTCACTGATGTACCAGACATACTGTTGAACCCCCCCAACAATCCGACCATTGTTGAATCCTCCTTGTAAATACCTACAGAAGGTACTTATGCTTCTTCATGCTGTGTGGAGGGAGCTGGGGCACTTTGCTTGTCTGCACATTCTCCTGTGGGGAGTAGGCACTGCTTAGTGGCTAGATCTTTTTTACCTAGTTCAGAGAAAGTTAGAAAAGTGAAAACATTCTTCATTATTTGGTGGAGAACTACCTCGGTGATTGGAAAGGCTGTATTTGATTTGTGGATAGGTAGAAAGATGTCGGGTTTGCTGAAAATTTGTATAGTAGTTTTGACTGATGCACCATTTGAAAAAATGTTAATAGACATAGATATGAAATATCAGGATGAAAAAGGCTAGAAATGGTAGGTATCTTTGCTGCATTAATTGTTGCTTGCATTATTTCAGTTTATTTCTGTTGAGGTCCAGAGTTCAGTAACTTCTGTAGATTTTACCCATGGAGTTCATGGATGACTGTGCTGAATCTTTAGGAATTATTGTTATTCATTTACCTGAATGCATAAAACAACAGTATTGTATGATGCAGCTGTGAATGCATTAGTTGAACATGTTTATGGATGTGATATGGACTGCTTTGTGGGTCTAAGGATACAAAGCAGGACGAACTACTGTGAACTAACCTTTGCAATATGTTTTCTAGCAACACAGTTCTACATGAGGCCTTTTGGCATTTCTGAAAGACTTCTGAAATTTTAATCTGTCTGCTGTTTTGATTCTTTTCATAGTCTGGTTCAGATTGTCGCTGGTTACAGTGTGTGGGGATCCATAACAAAGAAAAAATGATCACACAGCTGTGTCAAGAACTCTTTGGTGATGAAAAGATTCAGAAAACGAAGAGGGGCTCTGGAAAGGCCTGAGACATCACTATGCAGGGTTTGTTAAACAAGCTGTTGAAGTCAGGGAGAGTAAACAAGGGCATTTATACTGCCTCCTAAACTGTCTCCCTTTCATCTGCAGTAGACATTTTTTTTTTACAGAAAGCTTTTGGTTCTGTTGTTCAATCATGCTATGGGGATCTTCATTTAACAGTAGATCTCTCTGGTTAAGACCATGGATTTCCTTTTTTGAAAAAATTCTTTCTTTGTTTCTTCCAGTATCTTGTTGTCCCCCTCTAGGAAGCATTTCACCTTTCCCCTCTTTCATCTCACTATCTACTCAACCTCCTGCCCTGACTGCTACTAATTAACTTAGTACCTACAGTAAGCTCACTTATCAGCTTGGTATGCAGAGAAGCTTGCTTTATTCCCAAGGGCCTGTGACGTACATACCACTGCACGATTAATCTCATGGTAGTCGCTAAGTCTGTTCTTCCCCATAACCTTGTCCTGAAGCAATTTCTGAGAACCTGAGCGAGTACTGGGGACAAAGTGCTACTGAATCACTTTTCCTGTCTTGTCTACCTCTCCTTTATATCCCAGGTTTTGCTTAGTCACCCTTGCAACTAAGCAAAATGCATCATTGCATTGTATCTACAGAGACCACAGGGCAACTGTGACCTGTGGTTGATATGCTTCTGGTCAGTACAGTGTCTTAGGCAGGACCCCGAAGAAAGCAAAATGCCAATGCTTAGGTATTCAAAAAATGTGTGTGACTTTGAGGAAACCAGTTGTTTGACCTTGCATAGCTGAATGTTCATACACCTCTTGGGAGCTGGCAATCTCTTTTTGTCTTTCTGCTTATTCCAGTTCTTACAGGACAATGGTTGAAAGTTATATCTGTAGTCCCTGTGTGGTAGGGTTTTTTGGCATGGCTGTCTTCTCCCTGCAGTAGCTGAGATGTGGTCACATAAGGACTGATATTACAAGAAGAGCTTCTACTGCTGCTATTAATGTCTGAAGGATACCTGAAAAGCATAAGTCTACAGAGAACAAGACAGAGACACTTGTTATGTTGTGCAGAACTAATGGATTTCTCTTTTCTGAAAGTGAGGAGTCACATTCAAGATGAGAAGTGTTTCCAGGGCTGTCTGCACACCTAAAGTTCCTATGTATTTAAAATTAATGAAGAAACACATTCTTGTCTGCCAGGAAAACAGAAAAGTAACAAGCGTTTGCCAAGACTATATGAGGGGTTTTATCTCCTCTTACAACCTTTTAAATTCACTTACATCACATGTTTTGCTTATTCTCTGGAAAAAAAGCCAAGAAAGCAAATGCAAGAAGCTTCCTTATCTGTTTATTCTGAGTTCTTCTTAAAGTAAGGGCTTTAAAATTGTGAAGTTTCGTTAGCATTGGTAAAACTTTGTGCATCTGATTAAGTTTGATGATAGAGCCCAATCTGACCTAAATTATTTACTTTTTATTGGAGGACTTTCTACACTTGTGTAGAATCTCTGCACACCACAGTACTTCTACTGATGAAAAATCAGATATTACTGTATTTGGGATGTAAATTGGCAGTATGCAGTTCTTTGAAGTGATCCACTCTGGTGACTGTAATGCTACTAAATGGAACACAACAGTGACCTCTTCTCTTTCGCTAATTTAGAGCTCCTAATGTGGATCAGACAGAGGAGGAGATGTCCGCTGGTGATCACTGAAGGTGAAGAAGAAGGAGAGCAGTTAAGATCCTACTGCTAGAATATGGTGAAAGAATTAAGTGGAATACCTAGTGTGGAAAGAGCAAATGAGCAGAAAGAAATAGTTGTAAGATGAAATTAAGGAATCAATTGAGAATAGTTAAAAGAACACAAGAAGATCATTTGCTATCATTCTGGACTGTACTAGGTGTCTCTGGAAATAAGAGAAAATAAGACCTGTAGATGCTGAACTGCTTTTTGATGGAACGTTCTTTTCTCTAGATGTAATTGCACCATTCTAAAATGGGAAAGTTTTCAGGAAAAGGACATGAAATGCAGTGAGAAAAGTTAATGTGTAATTGCCACAGAGTTTCTGTTCCTTATCTTCCTCCCTGGTCCTAGTGACATATTCTTGCTGCTTATGTTGCCAAACCTGTTATACACTGGAGCCCTCTCTAACATGTTCTGAATTGCTAACAAGGCATAAACAAATAAAAAGGAAAAAAGTGCTATTTTGTCTTGTGTTAGTAAACCAACAGTCACAAAAACATGCAGGAAGCGCCAGTACGGCCACAGGAGAAAAGGAAGGACTTCATGGCCTGTTCCTGTGTTGAAGAACAGTGGATGCCCTTTTCTTTTCAACAGCATTAAATGGTTATGCTAGGGAACCACATCTGAAATATTTGAGAATTACCACTCAGCATTAAAATATAGTCTCCTAGGGCTGGAATTCACCAACTATCCAAGTCACTGTGATACTAAATAACTAAAACTAAAACGTAATAGGTGTGAGAGGAGTAAAAGAGGCTGAAACTCCTGTCATAGAATGCAGATTCCTGAGCAGGAATTTGGCATAGTTTGTTGTCACTGGTGGGACCTACAGTGTCTCTCCGTGGGGTGCCCTGACATTCCTGTTGTATAGAGCTGCACTTTCTTCAGATTCTTTCAGTAAATAGATGGGGGGAAGAATGGGAGAGGTGTTGCCAGGCAAAGAGATCACTTGACTATTTTATTGATGAGGTGTGCTTTGGAGAAAAAGAGTACACTGCTTTTATTGGTACTGGTCCCCTCTCTGAGCGTTATGCTTTATTGCAAATGCAGTGCAGAATCCCATGTGCTCCTTGGTGCATTTTCAGCCTAACGTGCTGATAGTCTAAAGCAAGTGTGACAAAGACACAGAACAACAATTCAAGTACGGAAGGCCAGAGAGAGAGAGAACTTTGTCTAAAAAAAGAAAAAAAAAAAGAAGAAAGAAAAGAAAAGAAAAAAAAAGAAGGAAGAAAAGAAAAATTAGTAAAATCTATTTCAATAAAGATAGCTTTTGCCTAAAAACTGTATCTATAACTGGGATTCTTTTTTTTTTCTTCATTAGATAGTTTCTTTTCAAAGACAATACTGTTTGTTTCAGCCTAGTTTTAGCGTTAGTTTTCACTGCACTTTGCTCCAGCAACGTGCCATAAAGGCAGCGCACCTCGGAGAGAGGAAACTCAATCTGGTTCCTTTTTCTGCCTCAGGAAAAATGGGTGTAACATTTCAGTTACATCCCTGCAAACAGGCATTCACAGGGGTCAGTGAAAGAGCAAATACGCTGTTTTATGAAAGCAAATAGTCACACTAGCTGAAAAGAGCATAGCTTCTATCGTGGCATGGTTCCTTAACATGCGAGCTGTTAGTTTATTTAGTGATACATACAGGTTTTGTCCAGTTCTGGCACGGATTTGCATTCCTAATGGACACTGCCAAATTAGCAAGAGCACATCATAATGCATTTCTGGTATGTGCCATTGTCATGCCTTATAGTATTGCAGTTTGTACGGCATTTGAATTGTTATTCTGGTACATTCTAGCATGGCATTGTGACAATGTTTTGGATGTTTGTTCCTGTGGAGTGAAACGACTGTTTTCAAGGTCAGCCATCAGATGCAGGGACAGTATCATACAGAGCACTGTGCCACATCACTGCCAGTCCAGGCTGCTCTTTGTAAATCAGTGCTGTGAAAGCAGTACACCACTTTTGCTTTCTCCTGAGGTGGCAGCAGTGGTGATTACTGCAACTCCTATTGTTTATAAAGGGGAACTCCATGTTATCAAGGCTTCTGTTGCTGAGAGATAGCTTTCCTGTTCACAGTAGGCAAGTAAAAATCAGGACACTCAATACATGGAATTAACTGTATATCTGGTTGAAGTTGAACTGATGGCTTTGAAAATTTATTAATGGTGATAACTGTACAAGTCTGCTTCTTCCACATTTTGTCTGTTTCCATGAGAAAGCACTGACTGGTTGCAAAGGGTCTTTCTGTGAAAATGAGAAGATTGCCATTGAAGGGAGAATTTCAGGATAGAGTGGTCATAGTTCATTGCTATCTGTGTTGGACTGAACTCATATTTGATGCCAATGATGATCCATGCAATGGTGCATCTGTTTCTTGGGAAGACTTCTCAAGTTCACTGACTATTGGCAACCTCCAGTTCATAAAGCTGTTTTGTGAAATCCCTTTCTGATGAAAAATGTCAGAGTGACTCAGAGGAGAGTGTTAAGTATTTGAAAAACCCTCAGTGACACTCATTGCATGAAAGACCATAGTTCTAGTTGAAGAGACTTCTTTGAATATATTGGAACTACTGATGAGGTATATATTCTTGTCCACTGCCTCCTCTGTTCCTCTCTGCTTCCTCCAAATTTTGTCTAGCTTCATTTAAAAAAAAAAAAGGGGGGATAATAATCTTTCGTCAGAATCACTGTTACATGACCCTTCACTTCTCACACTAGAATTTGTGGCAGTATGTGACACCCAGACCTCTCACAAGTTTCCAGTCTACACCTGCTTGAGATCCCACTTGAGATTAATATTGACAAAGCCTCCATGCCTCCATTAATACTGATGAAGTTGCCAAGTCTGTGATATGTAGTGGTGCTGCTTATACCCAGATTCCCCTGCTCATCAAGCTACTCAGCAACGGCTTTGACCATCATCAAGACTTCCTAAATTTTCTACTTCAGCCACTGCTATGGGATGTATATTTGGCCATCTGAAGAAAAGATAAAGGGCCTACATGATGAGAGCTGACTCCTCTGCTTCCTTGGCAGTATTATGTTCACCTGCTATTCTTAAAAGCTATTTGCAAAGTAGAGGACAGGGCAGCATGAGGAATGTATGGACATAAAGTGATTTATACCATTCCTTAGGAGCACTGTAAAGGCCAAATGATGCATTGATCTTTTATTTATGCAAAATCCCTGACAAGTGTTTGCTTATATTGAGGACTACAGCTTTCTGCATTTCTTGCTTCTGCTTGCTGCCTTCCCCTTGCAACTCTACCTTGAAGTGTCCTTCCATGTCAGTCCAGCTACGATGAACTTTGTTAAGCCTGTCTCATAATTTCTAAAATTCCAAACCTCAAGTACATGAAACTGGCAACATGAGTATCTACCATATCAACACCCTTCATTATGGGGCTGGAGAAGGCAGAAATATGTTCATTTCCATGCAAGGTATGTATGGCTTATTTAAGGTAATAAAGAACAAAATATGACTCATTAAAACACTTCTAGAGATAATTGCAGAGATTATTTTTATGCTCTTACTTTATATTTTGTGAATTTTCTGGCTGAATATTTTTTCGTACAAGTTGTGTTGAAACTGGTAGGTCAAACAAGCAGTGTAGAATCTGACTGTAAACATGTTTCCAAACAAAACAAAGACAAAATGAAGGTTTCTTATTAATTGTGGCTCTATAAATGGAGAAGTTTTGGCTAGAAATTGCCATAGTAAGAGGTTTTTGTGGTAGGTCATTAAGAGACAACTCAAGAGGAACAGCTTGAAGAAGATGTAGAAAAGGGTGAAAATCAAACCTGATATTCTCCAGATCAACACTGTATGTATATAATTGGATGAGTCAAGGGGAAAAGGAATTACTGTTTTGGGGTGATAGATGAAATACTGGTATCATAAATAACAAGGCTGTGGTTAGCTGATTCTCCACATTTGACATGCGTATGCAAAACCCTTCAGGATGAGAGAGTAACTGTTGCTGCTGTTCCTAAAGTCTCTGGTTTAGCTGTTGACCCTTCTGAATTCTCTTCATAGCATTCACACCAAGCCAGATGGTCTGGTTAGTTGTGCAAATAATACAGAGTAAATATTTACTGCCTAACAAATCTAACTAGCCTCATTTGGATAGAGTCCCACTACTGATTATAGCTCTGCCTTTCATTCCACAAATAGATTTACATCAGTTAAATCAATATATTTATCAATTCTTAATATTCTTTGAGGAGGAAGTAAACATCTTGTCCTCCTTTCATTACATCTTAGAAGACTGCTGGATTTTCCCTGTTCTCAATTTTATGTGTCACCAAAGCATTGCTGGCATTCTTTATTTCAGGTCTGCAATTTATAGAAGACTACCTGCTGCCTGAAAATGGCTGAATGCTTTTTATCCCATGCTGTGCTGGTTTTGGCTGGTTTTGGTAGAGTTAATTTTCTTCAGAGTACCTTGTATGAGGCTGTGTGTTGGATTTGTGCTAGAAAGAGTGTTGATACTTTAGAAATGTTTTAGTCAATTGCTGAGCAGTACTTGCACAGAGTCCAGGCCTTTTCGGCTTCTCACCCCACACCACCAGCAAGGAGACTGGGGATACACAAGGAGCTGGAAGTGGACACAGCTCGGATAGCTAAGCCCAGCTGGCCAAAGGGATATTCCAGACCATTTGGTGCCATGCTTAGTATATAAAGCTAAAAGAAGGAGGAAGGGAGGGACATTCAGTGTCATGGTGTTTGTCTTCCCAAGTAACCATGATGCATGATGGAGCCCCGCTGTTCTGGGAATGGCTGAACACCTGCTTGCCCATGGAAAGTGGTGAATGAATTCCTTGTTTTTCTTTGCTTGCGTATGCAGACTTTTCTTTACCTATTAACTGTCTTTATCTCAACCCATGTGTTTTCTCACTCTTACCCATTTGATTCCCTCCCCAACCCCATTTCAGGGAAGTGAGTGAGCTGATTTCACTGCAATCTACTAGGTTTTTTTTTTTTTTTATTGTAGCAGCTTATCTCCCTGCAGCCAAGGAATTTTACTGGATTCTTACTAACTAAGGTGCTTTATGTAGTCTGATTTTCCGGTGGTGCTGTTTGTCCTCTTAGTGCTCTCCAGGCCACTGAGGTGCTTAACAAACTGGCCACAAAATCATTTTTCCTTAATTTTTTTTTCATTTAAGTTTGATGTGGAAACACTATTTTGTGAGAAATGCTGTCTGACAGTACTCCAAAAAGTTTAGGGAGCACTTCTTTTAATAAGTAAACTTGAAGCCATAAATTCTGTTCTTACCGCAGGGCTGATAAACAGAAAATATGTATTTTATAAATATATGTGTATCTCTACTGTACAGCCCACACATGCCATGTGGAACCGTATCCTACTGTGATATGTACCGTACAAACACATTAGGACATGTTTTTAGCCATTCACAGAAGCAAAATGGCCACCACATTCTTCATGGGTAGATCTGGGTATTTAGGGTTGGTGTATGGTTGCTAAGTGGTAAACACTTTCTTACTGAATATCATGAAGTGATTCCTTTTAAGTGATTGAATAGGCCAAGTATTTGTCAAAGCAAGTATCGACTGCTCTTGGCTGTTGTACACATACTACTGGACCGTCCTTATTCTCTGTTTGTCCTTTTTGGTTAACAAATAAATGATCCATTATTTTGTCTCCTAATGCTTTGCATAAACCAACCATCTTTACCGCTTTCCAGGTGGCCTGTCATTGTGGAATAATTGGTAGGTGCTTTTTTGATGAAATTCTGTTGAGGAATTAATTGTGAACAGTCTGCGTGTTGTTTGTTTACTGTCCTGATTCCTGTAAGTAACAATGACCTCCTCTTTCCGTGATTGAGAAAGGCATTGTATCACAGGCTTTTCTTTTATTGACGAACAGTAAGAAGGGGAAGCAAGGCGACAGTTCCTGTAACTGAGGCTCTGATCTCTGATTCAGGTAATCTCAGATCAACTTCCAGTTGTTACAAACCCTTCACCTGTGACTTTAAGCAAATCTCTTCACTGCAGGTGTCTCCGAGAACATTTTCTTTCAGAATGGGGACCCTGGCAAGTAGGGCTGAGATTGTTTCCTGAGCTTTCATCTCGCATCCTCTTTCAATTAAAAAAATAAACGGAAACGTTTCACTGAAGTACAAATGTTTCACCGAAGCACACCATTTCACAACATTTCAGGTGTTGACCAGGTCCAAGAAATTATCAGCACGGCTCCTCTGGCCCCACCCCGCCTGTATTTATAGGCGAGCCGGGGGTGTAAGCCCTGTCGGGTCTCCAGGGCACGCTCCGGGTACGGCAGCCTGTTTGTGGGCGCCCCGCTCCGGCTCCCGCTCCGCAGTGGATCGTGCCGTCCACACTAATCAGCACCGGCTCCCATTATTAAAGGGGCCGCCGCATTGTTCTCATGTCCCAGAGGAGGAGGCTGCTGCCAGTGGAGGGGAGCCTCAGTGTCCTGTCCCCGGGGATTTCCCAGCTTGGGTTGGTCCGACAGGGGCCGATCCCACCACCCTTTGAGCTGAGGGTTGCTTTAACCCCTTCTCTGCCCTTCACAGTTGCAGAAGATGTTTGTGGGAAATAATCCCAGCTGGTTCAGATTATCTGCACAGAGAGAAGTTGAGAGCAACTTTATCCCTAATTCTGCAAATGGAATTTACTTGTCCGATTGCCTTTCCATCCAGGCGTTCCTCTGTTGCCTTCACCTGCACTGCATCCTGGTGTGACCTCCCTTCCTCCCCATCCCATGTGTCTTTCTAGCAGCAAGCACCAGTTTGGAAACTTGTGGGTACACACATAGCAAAAAAACTTTGCCTGTGCTCCCTGTCCTTCTGTTTGGATCACACAGCTATTATTACCCTTGTTTGAATACCATTTCATTACTGCAAATTGTTAAACATGTTGATTCAACCCAGGCAAGGCCCATATGTTCACCCATGTGCTCTTCAGCCTTTCATCAGTCTAACAACTTGCCTCTCTGTCTCTTCTGTCCACCTATCTTTTTTATCATGACCTTGGCAATCCTTTCACTTCTCTGCCTTGATTTCACGTGTAATTCACAGACATGAACTGGCTTTGTATATCCATGTATCACTGCTTTTGAGGGACTGGGCTGAGAGAGGGTGTAAAGAAAGTTTTTCTTTATTAAAAGTATTAGTTAAAGGCAATTATGAAGTTAATTGTGCCGTAGAGCCTAGGAACACCTTTCTCTTAGGTGTTTTTATTATATAGATACTGCACTACTATTTGCAAAATACGGGCTTATTATAGTGCCTTCTTCTGGTAGAGTTGTCCTCACATTTCATGATTTCCATCTCCCTGAGTTATCCTCTCATTGAGCACCTGTGATATACTTCCAAGAGTTGCTGGATGCTACAAACTCTCTCTGATTTTCCAAATACTTACACATATGCCAAGAAAATTTTTACCTGTTTAATGATTAGAGCACTTGATTTCTAGGTGGAAACCACTGGAGAAGAATTTCAACTTGATTATGAATTGATACACTGCAGAACTTCAAGCTCTTACATATTGTACTGAAATTATGAACTTTGAGCTTTTGAACATTTCATGCCATAGGTTTTCTAACATTCAGTGAATAAAATCATAGAATTAATTAGTAGGGAAAAGTCTCATTTAGGTCAACTACCGTGCATAAAACAGACAACTTCGAAGCTAGAACAGGTTCCTCAGGGCCTTGTCCATACAACTTCTGCAGATCTCCAAGAATGATATTACTCAGCCTCTCTTGGCACTTTTCAGCCCTGAACCACCCTCATAGGAAGAGCCAGTTTTTCCTTAGATATAGCTGAAATTTTCCTTGATGCAACCTGAATGTTTTCTCTTGTCCCTCTGCTGAGTCCATAGTGAGAAATTCTGTGGAGGAGCTGCTTCCTCTTTTCTGAATGCTGGCCATTGCAGTCATCTCTGAAATTAGGAAGTAATCCCATAATTTCCTTCCATATGAATTTTTCCTGTTAACAAATATCCAGTTATACTGTCAAAATCTCCCCCAGTTCATACAGTAATGACAGTCAAATAAATTAATATTTCTCATATCATTAAGTTCTACTAGCAGGCAGCTTTACTCAAAGCTTGAAGATAAACTGAGTGGTTATCCAAGGGCTCTGCTGAGAGAACGATGATGCACTTTTATGGGCCAGTTTAAAATTCTGTTGCTTGCAAAAAAAGGAGTCCTGATATATCTCGTTTCCATCCCTGACCACTTATCCCAGTCCCCTTCACTGCATCAACACTAGCATTCGGGATGTTGCGCGGATCCACTGGCTGATCCGAGTGGGACTATCCCTGTGTCAGTGTGGTATGCAGGCATCTCAAGCTGTTTATACAACTGTGCTGACGGACTCAGAGCTCTATCTCCTTTGTCTGGCACTGGGTGACAGTGAGGGTTAGTGACTCTGTGCCACTTTATCCTTACGTGGAACCAATACCAGTAACATATTGTGAGATCTTCAAATAAAGGTCTCAAGGAAATGTGAAGTGTTAGTACTTAAATGGAAATAATCTCTTCTAGAGTCTTTACAGACATATGTGAAGACCCAGTCAGTTTATAATCTAAGGATGCTTTAAAGACTTGTATAAAGGGCAGGATATTATAATTGCATTGATTGGGTTATGAATAATATTAATTTCAAATCGTAAAATACCAAAATAGTCACACAATTAGTCCAATATGAGTCTAATATTCAGAAAAAAAAGCATAAGTCTATGCTCCTATGTCTGTAGGTAGATGCACAGGTATTGATATTTCTTCTTTACTGGAAAGCCAAACACGATTGCTGTTTTAATACTTACAATGCTGATTTTCTTACTTTTATTGAGTTTTACCATTCTTTGTACTTAGTCTACTTTTCTGGAAACAAAACATATTTTAGACAGTCTGTCTGTGTACCATTATCCCTTAGTAACCTTTGGAATATCCTACCAAAATTAGGGTATCAAGGTCTCAAAGATAATTTATTGATGTGATAATTTCCTTAAAATTATATTCTAATAATTTGATAATTATATTTTCGATGTATCTTTGATAATTACCTCAAAGAGAATTTTTTTCTATTATGTTAGAGAAGAGGTTCCCAACAAATTAATTAAAATGGTCAACCAGGAAAAAAGATTTCCCATAAATGGTCCAAAGGAGGGAAAAGTTGCGAAGTGAACGTCATCGAAGATTCAGCACAAGAGAAGTGTCTTGTAAATGCTCCAGTGGATTCAAAGTTCTTGGAGCTGAAACAACTGCACAAACTAAATCCATGGGAAATTTGTTGTTGTGCCATCTATAGGACTTGATGGTTCCCATGCTCAAGTGAAAACAAAAAGATACTAACTTTTTCTTTATTTGAAACAAAGCATTTTCAGCCTGCATAATTGTGGAGAAATGTTTGACAAAGATGGATCCATGAAGTTCTGAAAACAAGATAATTAAAAACAATCACATGCCCTCTTAAAAAAGTTGCTGGTTTTCTTACAACTGTGGTTGCAATACCAAAAATTTCTACTAGGCACTTTATTTTTAAGGTAATTTCAGGAAACTCTTTATCACTTCTCATAAAATTCCTGCAGATTTTTTTTTCAAAAGCTGGGAAAAGCTAAATAGGGCAGAAAAGCTGTGATGACCTACTGTTTGAGCACCATAGTATGTTGGGGTTTTTTTTTTTTTTTTTTTTTTTTTTTTTTTTTTTTTTTTTTTTTTTTTTTTTTTTTTTTTTTTTCTGTCTCTGTGGTGTCTCTGCCACATCTGTGGTCATGGGAAGATTTAACAGAAGAAATTACTGTGATATTTGAGTTGACCTATTAGGAGGGTCCCCCAGCAGACCGATGGGACCAGCATAAGTTAGGCTGAGTTACTCCAGTGCAAAATAGAGCAGCTAATTTGGCCTGGGAATTGAACCTGATTTTGCTGTGAGGCAGATCTAAAGCACTCACCCAGTTGTAGGCAGTAGCCCTCCACAAAAGCAAAATGCTTAAAAATCCTTGGCCTAAGTCTGCCAGAACTCATTTTACCTTTGCCTAAGGCTGGTAGCACGTAGGAATTCTTTAATAATCTACAAAAATTGTAACTGAACAATCATGCCAACCCACAGGTCAGTCTCATGACTTATGATTACCAAAAGCATTTGCAGAAAGTACCATGTCATCCTGTCACCTCAGATTATCCTCTTTTAGTGCCTTTGCTATGATACTAAATCAGTCCTACATAAGCAGGTTTCAGATTTTTCCAATCTTCTACTTTCCCTTCCTGCTCCGATCTATAGATATGTGCTTTTCTGTGGGGAAAAAAAACCCTCTCTCATTTCTAAAGGTGATCCCTGCAGGTCTAGGATTAGAAGTGCAAGGGAACAGGATGTTGATGTACAGAGCTGTCCGTGCTCCACCTCTGGAGCTGCCAGTCTGTCCCCTTCTGCTAGGGCCAATCTTCCCTGCTTAAGAGCACAGCTGCTCGGCAGGCTGACTGTTCAATCGGCAATGATCTCTAGTTTCAAGTATGACAGCACCGACCTGCTCAGTCTCCATTCAGCCGCAGGTGGGGGCAGCGGAAGAGAAAGCGAGAGAGGGAGGGAGAGAGGGAGGGAGGGAGAGAGGGAGGACACTGCAACCTACGTGAATAATTGATAGTGTGAGGAAAGGAGAGCAGCTGGGTTCCCTGTCTCCATCTGCTCACCAGCTGGGGATGAGAGATCCTTGCTCAGGTAGGGGATGAACAGCTTAGCTGCTTTTATTCTCGTCTTGCCTGCAATGCCAATTAAAAATATTTTACATCTAGAAGGAACGGGAGCAAAGATAGCTGGGGGAGGGTTGATCCAGATCTTCTGTGTTGCTTGCGTGGCGTTGTGTAATGGATGGACTTTGGGGCAGTTTCAGCCTCAGCAGGGAAAGTGTTTGTGTGCTTTTATAAGACATTATGCTATACTGCATTGTGTAGAGAAGCAGTTGGAGAGAGAGAGAGTGAAGCTGGGGAGAGCAGATGTCTGTGTAGGAAATGAAACAAACTGAAGGGATGAAGGGGCATGAAAGAGGGTCTGTCCAGACTCAAAGGAATCCCACCCTGATTCTGTCAATCTTGGACATAAAATGACGGGTCCAAGTGCGCAGCGGGAGGTGCTGTCTGTGCACAGCCGGTACTATATATAGAAGCTGTGCGCATAGATCTGTGGAATCAGTTGATGTGAAAACGTGTATGTTTCTATCTGTGGATGCATCTGTGAGTTTGTGTAATATTGTAGTAAAACATCAAAAAAATACAGTTTTTACCCTGAAGAGTTTACCCTTGAAGGATATGCTGCTGTGTTTATCTGGTACTGCGCAGCTTCTGTGGAGCTTCTGATGTTCTCACAATCACTCAATTAATAAAATTGCAGGGACCAGCTTCTGTATTACAGCTAGTACAGACTTTTCCTATGTGAGCGAGGTAAAATGCTAATGCAGTTAAACAAATGAAAAACTTCTGCTAACAAAAACTGGAAAAATAAATAGCAAAAGGTATAAACACCAATTACTGTAATACATGTATTAACATCCCTACATGGATATCTGAAAGAACAGAAAAGTGTTGCCAGACCCTAAAACACACTATAATATGAGTAATGAGCTATGCAACTATAGACAAATATATGGATTACAATCTGAGACAGTAAATACACGGAATTAGTCATATCAGAATGCAACTATCAATAGGAGCTGAATCTACTTAGTACAACTCAAGGCTTATATTTGGTGATATTGTTGCATCAGCAGGGTAAATAGTAACAATCATTAGCTTGATTATAAGTTGAGGAACAGAAAAGGGTCCTGTGATTTGCTTGCATGTGATTTATTCATATGATTATTGCTAAAGGAGGCTATTTATAAGAGTAATTAAGGTATTTTGTAATTGTTTGCTGGTTTGCTTGTTTATCTTGAGGGCTTTGTACACAACTGGAGTTGCACAGAAGGTTAGGTGAAGCTGTGAGACAGTTAAGTGAAAGCTGAGCACAGAGTGGCTTTGAATGTGAACAAAGTTGGCTCTTGTCTGTAGTGGCAAGCTGCCAAAGAACAAGGATGGCAGAAAGACCTGGGCCTCACTGTACGGTCTGCTTTCACGATGGCCAGGCTTGCTAGTGCTGCTGATAATGACCCTGAGATGGGGGAGGGCAGTAGTTACTGCTGGCAGCCCTCTCTAGCACCAAAAATTAATGTCTCTTCCTCCTTCCTAGATGCAGCAGAAATGGCAAGCTTGGCTCTTTGCCTTGGCCCAGTCACATCTCTGCTCAGAGATTCAGGTGAATGAGTAAGACCTGCTTGTGCTGCTGTATTCAGTACTCTGGGTCCGTCTGGGAAGCATTTGGGTTGGAGCAAAGATGTAGGCTGTTTGAGTTAGCCAATACTCCAGCATCACATCTGGGGAAACAAAAAAGAAATAGACAAGAGGAAATGGAATCACTTGGACTCCATGCAACTTACTAAAAACAGCAAGTAGTCACTCTCTTTGTCTATTCAAAGTTATCACCTGCCTTGATTCCTTACTCTTTGCAGTCTCTTTTCTCACCCACAGACCCTTGAAGCCCCATAATCATTTCTATCCCGGTCTTTTATGAGTAGAATTTATAGAAAGCATTAGGATGAAAATGTTGCACTCATCCCTAAATGTTTGATGTAACTGCTTGCTCTCTATTTTTCTTTTTACTTCCCCCCCCATCTATGTCAGCTATCTCATATTTCTGTTTGATTTCTCTGCATTCTATTTGTACTCTTCCCTTGCATGTTTTCCTACCCCTCTGGCTCCTCTGCAAATTCTCTCTTGTTCTGTGTTTCCTTATGTCCCCTTCATGAGTCACAACAAAAACAGTGTGAGACTGACACTTGGTGTAGGGTTGTAGCTGCTGCTTTTATATGTCTTGATGTAAAGAGGAAACATTACGTCATCCCGTGGAATGAAATTGAGAATCAAAAAAAAAAAAAAAAAATTGTCCAGAAGAGCTCTGTCTTCTCATTTAAACACAGGTATGTGGATACTCTAGCAATGGAAGGGTATCTTCTCATGCTCAATTTTTGTAAGGAATGATGATCTATTGAGTGAATGCAAATACATGGAGTTAAGGGGTTTGTGATTCCTCAAAATTTGAGCTTCTTAGTTTACATGTTAGATCAGTGAGCTATTTCATAAGTGGTGTAGAGCCAAATGTCTGTAGTACTTGATGTATGTCACCTCTAAATGCCAAGGGCTAGTGGATTAATATTTCCTTACCCTTCCCTTGAAGGGAATGGACATATATGGAACCTTGATGCTCACTTTCCCCACTGGATACTGAGAGCTTAGGGAAGTGATCTTGTTCTACAGCAGAGTTGAATAAGGGACCCCTCTGCTCTCCCTGTCTAACGCTGTGCTTGTCTTACCATCACGGACAACCCGGGGAGCAGCATCCCCGGCTCGGCTGTCCCAGCAGCTGCTCCTGCACTGTCCATGGACTCCCCACAACCTGGGGCTCTAGGGGGAACTCATTTTCCACAGCGGAGGAGGGGCAGGAGTCACCACCCCATCTCCCTTTATCTCATCTTCCTCCATCCCTCCTCCTCGTCCTTTCCTGAGCCGCTGCCCGCCGGGTCCCGGTCCCGGTCCCGGTCCCGGTCCCGGTCCCGGCTGTGGGGGTCCCTTCGCAGTCTCTCCGGTGAATCCCGGCCCGGGAGGAAGAGGAGGGGTGGGGGCGGGAGCCGCGGCTTCGCGGGGGGCCGGGAGGGAGCCTGTGCCCTTCTCCATGGCGAGGCCGGGGGAGAGGAGGCTCCCGAGGAGGGAACCCAGGAGCTGACTCAGCGGAGCAGTGCAGCATGTTTTCCCGGGAGCACGGCTTCCCTGCCGGAGCCTGCGGAGGGTAGGTACCGGGACCGGGAGTGGTGCCGGCGGCCGCGGGCCTGGGGCCCTGCCTTTCGCGGGCAGCGCGGGGACGGGGCAGGGCAGCGGCTGCCGGCGCTTGGGGCGCAGTGCTGGAGCAGCAGGAACAGCCCTTGCGGGTTGCCTGGAAGGGCGGAGAGCCGAGGAGGCGGAAGGCGATGGCAGTGCCCCGGCCCGGCAGGTCCCGGGTCTGGCTGTGGGCCCGGCGCTCCTTCCTCCCTCCCGCCTGCCTTCCCCCCCTCCCTCCCGGCCCCGCTCTGGCTGGAGGGACGCAGGAGATGAGGCGGCGGCGGATGCTCCGCTCCCCGGAGAAAAAGAGGGAGGCTCGGTGGGCTCTTCTGCCGCCCTGGGAATGGGGAGGCTCTCCGATTGGGACTTCTCAGGAGCTGGGAGTGCAAGATAAATTTAACTCTGGAGTTCTCCTTTCTGCTGCCCCGCGGGGCAGTCCCTGGCGGGCAGAGAGAGCTGGCTGGGTTCTCCAGGCCCTCCCAATACCCTGCCTATCTCCTTTGTGGCTGCGCGAAGTCGTGAGCAGAGGGCAGGGGCAGCCCACGAGTGGGAACAGTGGCCTCCACGCTAGGGGCAGGAGCTGGGGGGAGTGTGGCTGGAAGTGAGGTTCCTGACTGGAAGTCGGTGTCTATGAGCAGAAAGTTTGTGACCACCTGAGAACAAACCACATCTCATCCGTAGTGGTTGTTTCCATTTCCTAGTTCTGTCTCAGAAATTCCTTCTCTTGAGTTTTATGAATCTGCATGTAAGCAAATTTCAAAGCTGTACAGGTGCTTGAGAGTGGGGCTATGTGTGTCATGTTTTCAGTGGTTTTCACTGTATACCTAACAATCATATTTGGTAGACTAAATGTGTCTCTATAAGGGAGAAATGAGAGAGAAAGAGCAGAAGCTTTTGCTTATGAGAAGTGGTTGCCCAGAATTTTCCTTATGAGTATTTCATGCCTGCTTTTGTTTCACATTACCTTCAGTTCTGAATTGCCTATCCCTTCTAGTGAGGGATTTAAAAAAACATTAGTGTCTCACTGTCGTATCAGGCTGTGATGCCAGTTATTTTACTAGCTGTCATTCCACAGATAGCTGCAAATCATGTTGTAGCGTTTCTTCTACTGGAAGGCTTCCAGATTAGCAGAAGTATTTACGATAGCTATACACCTGCTTCCCTGTGAACTTCCAGGAAAATAGTTACCTGAGGGTTTGGAGCACTTGTCTTTTAGAGTGCAGCAAATCCCCTTTACCTCTGGAATACTTATGAAAGGATGTATGAAATTCTGTCAAGTCCAATTTGTATTTTTCTTAGAACAAATATTTGCATTGACTTCGTTCTTGAACTGGATCAGCTAAAGCAGATAGCAATGATTTTGAGAGCTGTTTAGAGGGATCCCAGGACTAAAATAACAGGATGCTGCAAGACAGGAATACAGAGCATGAGCAGAGTTGTGTGTGTGTGTGGAGATAGTGGCTTAGAGGTCTGCAAAGGTGCTTCCCACACTATTTCAGAATTGAGAGTGGAGTCTTTGGCAGTGGATCAGCAGTACCTGTGTTTAGTTTGTCTACCCACTTGAAATTAATGCACTGGTTAATGTCACTAGCAAAATCCTAGTTTAGACGTCAGGATTTTCCAGGCCCTTTGTCTCCCCTAGTTGCCATTTCCTAGAAGTAAAGCTTCAGCAAGTATACATTTGCACATATATATTCCACTCCCAGATTGCAGAATTGCTTTTCTTTCTCAGAAGGATGATATTGTTCTTTTCTGTGGTCAAAGAGTTTGAAGTTCCAATTTGAAAAGAAGTATGTTCTCTTTCTTGAATAAAGCTCAGTGCTTTTCATTCCAGAAGTTAAAAATTCACAAATAGATTTTCAAGCAGTAGTTATAATGGCCCCACATTTTTGTGATATTTTATAGAAGATAACATAAAATCCAAGTAATCCTCCTGGAATTCTGAAGTCTGTTGGCACATTCCTAGTCTGGGATAATTACAGAATTCTGAACATCTCTAAATATATGATAAGACTAGTGATTTTGGTCTCTGCTGGACTTATTTTGACAATAGAACTGTACTAGGATTCAACAGTAAAGGAGCAGTTGCTGCAGAAAGTTCTCCAGTCAGTCCAAAGTTGATGAATTTATGATGAGAGAACAGGGGCAGTACTGGTCAGAGTGATCTCATGTAGGAGCTGCCAGATTTCCATGATGCAGTTGTGTATTTAACTCTTTACTGAATGATTCATCATTCAACCCACTGACATGCCAAAGAAAACACTGTAGCATGAAACAAGGCTCCAGGGCATCCAGTTGCACAAAAAGTTCAACCATTGCATTTCTTTCTGAAAATGAGAATTTATCAAATTAAGCTCTTAACCTTTTTAGGGCTCACAGAATAGAAACTTCAGACTTCTAAAAGAAACTGTGAAAATCCTTCATGTACTGCCTTGGACATATATTTTGCTCATCCCAAATGTGCTTCAAGTAAATGAATAAGATGATGAATAAAGCATGTATTAGTATAATATTAATATTCATTTAAAATACATTTGCCATCAAATTATTTCAATATTTATTTGAGGTTGTCAAGACTAACTCCTACATCTTCCCTCCCAGATATTTTATGGCTTTAATCTCTAGATGCATTATGCAGATCTCTCCCATCTCCAGTTTTAGGATGTGGGATGGAAGGATTGTGTTACTTTATGTAGATGAGCCTATATGCAAGTTACATGATGCCATTGGCCACTAAAATAAATTTTGAATTGTCAGAGAATTGGTGAGCATTATGATTCTTGGAGCTTGCAATAGAGTAGCTTCATGATTACAGAAATATGTTGTACCTCCATACAACAGGGAATGCAGCCACTGGTTTCAAAGCAAGAGTCTGCATGACTTACAGATACTGATATCTTAGCATGGAAACTGTAGCAGTTGTGCATCTAATTGGTAGAGGATAGCAATTCTTTGTTGCATTATATGATTATTATATGCATTATATGATGATTATATGGCCAGTGACGAGTGGTGTCCCTCAGGGCCCTGTCTTGGGACTGGTGCTCTTTCATATTTTTATCAATGGCATAGACAGAGGGATTGAGTGCACCGCCTGCACATTTGCAAAAGACACAGAGCTGAGCAGTACGATTGACACAACAGCAGGAAGGGACCATCCAGAGGGACCTGGACAAGCTCGAGAAGTGGTCCCATGGGACCCTTGTGAACTTCAACAAGTCCAAGTGCAAGGTGCTGCACTTTGGGCAGGGCAATCCCAGACATGAGTACACAAGAATAGTATGTGTGTCTTTTGAACTACAGTGCATTATTTGTGTTACTTTTTATTTTCTCTTCTATGAAATCAGATAAAGTGCTGCTGCTGTTTGTACACATTACTGCTCCAGCAGGGGCCATGGTAATAATATATTTTCCATAGGAGCTGGGCAGGCAAAAGCCCATCTAATCTCCACACTGCTTTTACTAGCAGTGGAAACACAGAACCATGCCTGCATCTCTCCTGCAGGGTGTATCAGTTCTGATCTCATACCATCTCTGTTATGCTTCTTGGAGACTAATACCCAGGCTGTGGCAATTGGGGCTGTCCTTTAGGTGCTGATTTTGGTGATATTTCAGAACTTTCTTCTCTTTTAATACGGTTCTGAAATATGAACACAAAGCTTCTTGTGAGACCTTCTTGTGATTCTTTAGTCTGCTTCAAATGGAAGTCTGCTTCCATGATGGAAGAGGAACTTGGCAAAGAAAGACCATTCAGCACTTACATGACAGTTGTGAGGAAAATATTGTGTGTAAACAGAGACAGAGCAGTCAGGGCCAGAAGATTTTTGCTGTTATATCCAGGATGTTTGCAGGCGGTAAGTGGCAAGTTAAGATATCTCAGGGATTCTCACAGGAAATGACAGCTTCCTCATGGGTAAGAAATGGTCTGGGGAGAGGAACAGTAAGCAGAAGGCAAAGGAGACACTGCAGGCAAGCACTGTCATCTTGAATTCTCTAAGTGTTAAAACTTTTTTTCCTTTATTTCTGCCTTTGTGTGCTGCAGGAGGTCTGAGGAGGTAGTGCGGTGCTTCAGCGATGTTATAGACTCTCCCACTGAAGGCTTTCCATGTGCCCTCACTCCAGCTGTCCCCAACAAGGTAAAAGGAGCCCGTGTTCATCTGACTCAGGGTTGGAGTGTCTTTGAACAAAAGTTATGTGTGCAGAAGGAATGACTGAAATCAAGCTTGTGTGCATGCGTGTCTTACAGCTATAGGTACCTACTTCTGTGAGAATCCTAAACTTGTTCATTTAATCAGTTCTTATGCCATACTGTATCAAGTCAGCATGACCCATTGAAAGAGAGAAATTCCTGATACCTGCCTGGCCAGGTTTCAGGTCAAGCTTTTGCTACAGAGGCTGAAGACAATTTGGCCAGTTGTTTTGTCCATGCTATCAATTCTAAGGAAGAGCAATTCCATCATGTCTTTGGTGAGCAAGTAGTTTCTTTGCCAGAACATGGAAGGAACTGTTGGCTTCTTCAATATCTGGGGTACGACAGAAGATAATGTTAGCTTCTTCAAATGTTAGATTATTTTTTCCTCTTGTCTTTTCCTTTTCAGACTGTGGACTTGTTTGAGATGATTGAAAAAATGCAGGTAAGGAGAAGTAATTCTGTCAAGTTTTTCATAGCCAAACAAATAATCAGCTGCCATTTGTCTTGTCACTTCACTCCCAGTGCTCTTTAATTTGGGCTTGCAGGATGTTTAGGTCTTCCGAGCTCATTCTCCTATGCCTGCTCTTCAATGGGATTTCAAAAGTGTTTTTCTGTGTTTGTTTTATCCAACCAGCATGATGGAAGCAATAGACACAGATTATTATAATTCTGTATGTTCTTTGCAGAAGTGTGATTCTGAGAGAAAATCAAAGTTGCATTAAGGTATCTCTGTCATCTTGTTCAGAAAAGTGTGTTTCTGCTGGGTAGCAGGTACTAGTGACAGGTGATTCATTGGTTGTTGACCTAACTGCATTTAGCAAGGTCAAACAGTTTAATAAATAACTATGGTAGGCCCTGTCTTTAACTTGTGCAAGAAAGAAGGACTCTGCCTTAATTCTTATATGGAAATAGATGCATTTAGTTGCATATATTATGTTATAAAATTAAAATAGGGCAGAGTTAGGTTTCTCTCCCTTTTAACCATATCAAATAAAGAAATAGTAATATAATAGAATGTTATATATGTAAATATATAAGAATGAAGTCTTTAAATTTTTCACGTTGTCTGTTCTCAGAGCGTCCTTGCAAGCTGCCAGTATTTTCCCTGAGTGGTGCACCTTCTTTAAAATGCTGTGGTTAACCTTGACCTAATGTAACACACAACATGGCACGTAACTCCTGTCTTATTATGTGCAGGAATTAAACATAGCAAAACCGTTTAACTTCTTTGCTGGTATTTGGGTGATCAAATTATGAGTATGAGGAAAATGCAAGACTTCAGTGGGACCAAAGAGGTGAGGAGGTGAAAGATAGCAGCAAAATCCTGAATTTAGAATTATGAGGCTGAGGTACTGTTTGGCAGACCAGAAAGGAGGAGTGAGGGAGGGGGGGGCTGAAAGTATGTATATCTGCTGTATATTCATGTTAGACAGACACAGGCCTTGTAACAACTGTACAGACATTCAAACTATGTTTGGAGTCTATTCTCAGTGATTTAGAATAACAAGCTCTGTATGCCTGGCTCATTTAACTCTGTGCTGGAAAGTAAGCTTGAGCATGTGGTGCTGCTTCAGTTCAAGCTCAAGGTAAAAGGTATGGCAGTCCTTTCCAGGCCTTTTGAAATCTGTAGAGAGAAGAGTCTCCAGCAGATGTCCCTTACTGGAAGACTGTTGCTTAAGATTCTCAGTGTTTCTCAGCTCCCAGTTTACCATATGAAAAGTCTGGATTTGCACCCCTCTAGTTAGATAACAGGAACCTGATAAGAATTTCGAACATATGCAGACTGCTTAATTTTGCATCTGTGTTGTTTTCTCAGCTACGCATTGTTAAGACTGTATAGTAGTTTGTTTTTTTTCTAATTTAGCTTGTTTTGTCATCTGACTTGCACTAGGAGAATTAATACCTGCTTTGTGACCATGACAAGTTTTTTGAAAGAAGAGCGATGTTTTCCAAAAGAAAAAATTCCCCTGATATTTTAATATTTGTTGTGATCTTTCTTTGTATTTTTACTAATTATTTGTTTGTTTGTTTGTTTGGGTTTTTTTTGTTCTTTCTCTTTCCATTTGACTATGACAATCCTTTAGATTTGTTGAATCAGTCTTGAAGATGAAATGTCGGATTTTCATTAGCAGTCAAAGTGAGTAAAAGGCAAAGCAGGAGACTTGACCATTTCTCTTGTAGAATAACAACAGCAAAGCTGTTGATTTTTGAGTATTTTAACAATTGGTTTGGAGACTAATTGTATTACTGACAATTAGCATAGCCATTTTGCATTGTGTGTGATGATTAACAGGTAAAGTTGTGCTCTCTTTTTAAACTGAAACCAATTCCCAAGATGTGGGAGAGAAGTTTGCCTTTTTTTTTCTTTTTCTTTTTTTCTTTTCAGTTTTAATTGAACTTGGAAATAAATGGGCTATTGGCCACTTTGTCCCATGCTTCCAGATGTAGTGAAGTCACAGTAAATACTTTGTTAAGAACACATAGTAATATGTTTTTCCTAGATTGCTTTGCAGTGCAAGTATTTGAAAAACAAGGAAATTTTATTTCAACCAATAAAACCAGATTTTTCACATCTTCACGTTTGCATAGCCAGTCCCTCTTCACTTAAGTGCTTTTGTTCGCTACCACTGTTCTGCAATATTTTTTAGTTTCCGCATATTTTTCAGTCTTATTTTCTCCCAACTACCTTCATGTTTTTTCCCTGTATTCCCTTTTGTATCTGAGTTGTCTGTTTTGAATTAGTCCCCTCAAGATACCGCTCTTTCCCTGTAAAAAATGTGTGTGACTGTAGCACTGTTATGCTGTGTTGGACCTGACTCTGGGTCTGGACAGTTTCTTCTCTGCCATTAATTCTCTCATCTTGCTCAGGCCGGGTGTTTCCCATGTACAAGACCTTGGGAATATCAGATTCCCAGACTGATGCTGTCTTCAGTAGGCTACCCAGGGAAACAGTGAGGAAGGGCCTTTCCATAAAGGCAGTACTGCAAGCCAAACTGGAACAAACCAGAAGGATATTTCAACTGGTGGCTGAGACTGATGTAGTTTATGCCTCTCCCTTTTGAGGAGTGACAGTGGTCATTAACAAACTGTTCTGCCCATGCTCTGACACTTCCAACAACTTATGTTGTATATTTCCTGCATTCCTGGTTACCCTTTAAAATAAAGCTTTGGATTGTACAGCCCATGGCTCCATTAGATCTTTGCCAGTATTTTAAGCTTTACTCTGAAGGAGAGGTTGGTAGATTTAGACCTGTGTCTTCTACTCCCAGACTCCCTTAACAGTGCAGTGTCATGGAATGTACTGGTACATTCCTTTGCTCTCTGTAGAGGCTCTGATACAACAGTAGCTCCTTTACAGCAAATCAGGAAGTTTTCCCTCAGGCCTTGCTGAGGTACTGGTCTCCTACCAGGACCTCCTTTGAAACTGAAAAGTTTTTGCGGTTATCAGATCTGCCAAAAATGTCAAGGAAGGGGAGACAAATATCAGAATATTGCAGTTTCCCAATCTCCATTTCCATGTGCAGAAAGCCCATGGTGCACAGCAAGTTTGTCCCAGTACTTTCCACAGTTAATTGCAGAAGGCTGTGGCTGCTTTGTACCTGTGTATGGTGCAGTAATTTGTTGTTCATTTTGTCTGCTGTGTACTAATGTCACAACTTGAAACAGGCCTTCTAAAGTTTCCCTATGAAAGGTTCCAAGCTGGTATTTGTTTGGAATCCTTTGTTGAAAACACAAATGAAAAAAAAGATTTTTTTTTTTTTTTTGAGGGCAGGGGGGTGGGGGGGGTATAATTCTCTCAAAGCTCAGCTTTTATGATTTGATCCTGTGTCACCCTGTAGATACTATTCAAAGCTTTTTTCTCCTAATACAGTTAAGGAAATCAATTTCGTTTTCAATTTTGTTGTCTGCTGGTTGTTCCTTGCATGTTTTACTGTGTTTCTGTATTTAACCAACTAAAATTTGCTCCTTTTTGTGATTAAACTCAACTTCAAACTTAGGAAGAAGGACCTCATGGATCTACTACTAGTTTCCTTACCCTGGAGTTTAGCCATACTGTTTTACTTCTAAGAGTGAAACTTCTAGGAGTACTACTAAGAGTACTTTTAAAGATATTAAGATGTTGTGGGCTCAAAGTCTGGCTCCTCATGATTTCATTAAGGTTTAGCTTTTTTTATGGCTCATTTTTATATTCTTTTAATAACCTTTCTTATTTTTCCAAAACCTCATTTTTATGTGAAATAGATATGTTGGGCATTGTTTCCTTTTTTTTTTTTTTTTAATTTTATTGCTCCTGTAAGGAGCATCCTGATTATTAATACTCCTCAATGTAAGGTTGCTATTTCTTAATGTCAGTGTTGTTGCTATCCTACCAGTTTTTGCACCCTGTATAGCTGGACCATTGGCCCAGAACTTTTGTTCTTGAGCCTCCTAAGTTTCCACCGTAGAGCTCCTCTGAGATTTACCTATTTCTACCAGAATCTCATTTAAAAGCTAGTTCCACTGTAGAAAACATGCATAGGCGTAGCTGTTATAAATCACATCCTGCTTATTTTCAGAACAAAATCGAGAGCCTATCCTGTCTGGAATCCCTGATTAGCCACTCCATTAGGCAGTCGCTAATAGTGTATAAAAATGTAGTCTCAGCATCATGTTTTTGTATGAGAGTTACAAGATTTAGGTGGCAGTAGTTGAATACTCATGTATTGCACGTAAGAGAAAGTTTCAACTTAAATCCTAGTTTTCAGCTTCCTATCAATGCAAATATTGCCTCTTATTCTTCTGTCTGTGATGCCCACTTGGACTGTGGCCTGTTGACCCCTCCATATCTTTTTGGCTTCTTCTGTTCTGGGCCTATGCTCTGTGTTGAGGCTATCCTCAATAAAATCTTCCCATTCTCGTGCGCTTCTGGTGCAGAGGTGTGGTGGAAGTGAGCTCCTTTGCCATGGTGAGAAGGCAGAGGATGGAATAGCCTTAAAGAAAGAGAATCAAGTCTGGATGCCAGCTCCTGACTCAGGAAGAAACAGGCGTCCGGTAGCCTTTTACCTTGCAATTCCAACGCACCTTGTGGTAGTGGTGCCTGGGAAAGCAGATGAACTTGGTTTCACTGTGTGGCTCCTTTTTGCCTTCAAGTCTGTTGCACTAGTCAAATGTTTGGATGGAGAGCAGTTTTGATTTTCTGCCTTACCTCCAAGAGATGGTTTTTTTCCCATATGTGGATGGAAGCAAAACATATGAGCTGCTTGATAAGAAAAGGGCTTCTTGTTTAATGCTCAAAACAAGTGGTTTTTACTTCCCTGAATGTTGCTCTGAGGCTCTCTGTGCTTTGCCTGACTTCAAGGGAGAAGGAAGAGTAGAACAGGAAAGAATGGTTGGAAATACTGTTCTTTTGTGTTCTGTCTTTACCTCTTCCACTTTTTTATATTGCTTGGGATAGGAAATAAAATAGCTAGAAGAGATTAGAGAATCAGATAATCAGTTTGGGAGATTGCTTTTGATATCTCCCAGCTTTTTGCTTTTTGAGAGATGTAAATTTGGGGGTAGCCTTTCAGTTTTAATGCCAAACTAGGGGACTAATAAAGTTCTAGCCTTCCTGCTCTTGTTTATTCAAACTTCCAAACTTGTGTAAAATAGAAGATTATGTAGACAGACAAAACATGCATATTGAGTATATGGAGAAGGACACAGAGGGTAAGTGAAACAAACATGCTATAATATAGGATTCACTGTCTATGACTTTGTTTCCAGGGGAGTCGTCTGGATGAACAAAGATGTTCCCTTCCAGCTCCTCTCAAGGTCAGGCCTAGTCGTTGTTGCCTCTTAAATTGCTGAGAATGGCAGATAGTTACTGACCTGGCTTGTAGTGTATTTTCATCTTGGAATGAACAGAGAGTCTACAAACATCCCAAGAACACATACATGCTTGCCTTTTTTCTTTTTTCTTTTCCTAGTTGCTGCACAAAAGAGTGAAACTACGTAGCTGAAATAGAATTAACACTTCCCTTTTTCTAATCTAATGGTTCTAATAAGTGTTTATTATTATTGGCAGCCTTAGTTTTGCCTAAGTAATTTCTTAAATTTAGTCAATGTAAGAGCTATAATAATACCCATGAAAGCAGATGGCATTTAATTCAGTAGTCTGCTTGAGGACTCATAGAGATACACCTGGAAAGCGGGTCCGTTTTGCTCAATATTAGGCCAAAAAGAACAGATTCCCATCTTTAAATCCTCAACTCTTCCTCTCCATTTCTTCAGTCTCAGCTTTCGCCCAGTAATCTTAAAATGAAACTTGACCTTGATTTTAATCTTGGAATAACCAAAGCCACATAGAGAATTGATACAGCTCAGTTCTGACAGAGACAGTCAGTGGTCTTTGTGGTGATGGAAGGGGCATCCAACTGACATTAAGTGGCTCAGATACTGCTCCTGTTCTCTCAGTCATACTTCAGCACTTGTGGTTGTATACCACGGATCTAGCCATGGAGATGACACAATCTCAGTCTCGCTGTAAGTAACAGTACTGTTTCTACTATTCCTGCTGTCATCTCTGTCTGCAGAAAAACAGTAGCTGTCTAACACTGTGTGGAAGGAAAGGAGAGAGGCTGACTCCTCTAACCACATCGAATTTGCCTATAGTTTGGCTACCTTCACATTTTGCAAGCCTATATTCTGTGGTTTAAAGGAGGAGGGTGGGTAAAATCTGACTCCCAAATTTATTGTTCTCAAAGTTCTGTATTACAATGCTGAGACCTTGGAAATGGAGTCTAACTGTTAATCCTGAAATGAAACTCTAAAGATGACCTAGGTCAGGATGGAAGCTGAGGGCACAGCTTGCACCAGCGTGAGAGCATAACATTTAAAAAGGTGTTAGATGGTTTTGCTAATGGTCTCTTCTGATTTCAGACGGAAGAGGAGTATATTCCTTACCCCAGCATCCATGAGGTGAGTTAGGACTACTTTCCTTTGTTTTATCTTGGACTTTTATTGGTTTTTCATCTTACTGGCCTTCCAGCTTATTGGCGTGTCAGTTTTGATGCTCTCTGTCCTTCTGAATAGGTATTACAAAAAGGGTGGCCATATCCTCTTATTATCTTACCCCAGTTTGGGGGCTACTGGATTGAAGGGACCAGCCACAACCTCTCCAGCTTGAGTCCAACTCTGCCTGATGTACCCTTTTCCTGGAGTGGTAAAGTGAAACTGGAAAGTGACCCCACAGCGAAGCTGTACCGCAAACATTTTCTGGGAAAGGTAAGGGTGACCTTCAGAGCCTTCTTTTCAGCGTCAAGACTGAAATGTTTTCTGATGGACTTAGAAATGACTGCAGAGCTTCTCCATTTCAGTTCCTTACGATGCCTTGAACTAATGTAAATAAGGTACATACTGTGGTATGGCATGTAGTGTGTTAAGTTGGTTCTGTCCCCTGGTGAAATGTGGAAATGTGCATCATCCTGTGCATTAATAGAAGAGAAAGATTTGCACAGGAAATTCTTATATTTGGTTAAGAAGCTATTTTGAGGCTCCTGTACAGATACCAACCTTGAAATGACAAGGGGAAAAAAGTGTAATAAAACTGGAAATGAAGATGGTATTATTTTAGAGGGGACTTCACCACTGACAGTGCAAGCCTCTCAGTAGGAAGAAAAATGCTCTGTTTTCCTCAGTGTGTGGTCATCATAGAATGTGTATGATGAAACTGGAATGTGTGTTTTATAGTTGTTAATTTAAGTGAGTTTGGTGCTAAATGCTCCTTGACTTCAAAAAATCCAATTTGACACATAGAGAAACAGGGCTTGGCCTTATAAAGTGTATGTTTGCTGGCTGGCCATTAAGGTCCATCTGGGTTGTCCTACTTAGTGAGTTGGTTGATTACCAGACTGGATCTAAGGATGATATTAGCCATCAAGAACAAGTGAGAACAACCCATGATGTCTTCCGAGATTCAGTTCATGGCATAAGGAGATAAGAAAGCCTGACGGATGTACTCATGCTGCTTACTCAGTGATCTCCCTCAATGACTGTTCAGTAAGTTCAAAAACAGGAATAGGTAGAGCTTTGAGCAGGTCCCCAGCACTAGTTGTGCTTGTTTGAATGATCTTGTGTAGTATGCAACACTGAAAACTGATATTAATATAATTTATAAATAATGAGGAAAAAAAAGAAAGCCTTCCTGGAAGCTTACTTCCAAGACTGGCAGGTCTGCTGTGCAATCTGTTAATAGGCATTTATCCTGCAACCTTCTGGAAGCTTTCAGTATACCAACTGTGATTATTTTTAAGTCATGTTAAATTTGAGGTTGTGCTTGAAGGCTTCCAGAGACAGATAGCATGAGAGGCAAATTGGGATGTGATTTTTCAGTCTGATTGTAGGATTCACTGCTGACCTGATATCACAAAACAGTTGAGGTTGGAAGGGTCCTCTGGAGCTCATCTTGTCCATACTCCTTCTCAAGCAGGACCATATCATCATTGTTCCTTCCAAGTGAGATCCGGGATTTTGCATTTGCAAAAAATCTTCCGGGTGAGATCAGACTTTGCATTTGCAGAGTGCCCAACCATCAGTGCCTCAGTACTACAGAAAATCTCCTCTCTCCTGTATTATTCCTTTTCTAGTGTCCAGCGTTTTATTCTTTGCCTTAACTGACACGAATGTGTCTCCATGTTCAATTAAACATGCAAGTTTTTGAGCAATCCAGTGTCAGAAAAGAACAGGGTAAACAGGACTCTTGTCACAGAAAACCCTGCCTAATAGAAAACTTTACCTAATGGTTTAAAGGTTTAGGTAAGGAGGGAACTCAGAGCTTTTTCTCTAGATGAGTATATTTCTTTGGTGTCAAGTTTGTGATACTAGTGATTTTGATTCTTTGTGGATTGGGTCCTTTTCGTGCTGAGAACATGGGTGGGTTATTTCAGCAATGTCAAGAGAGTTCTCTTTCAAGCTTTGAATAATGGCAAACAGTTCTTAGCTGAAGAAGAGTCCAAAAGCGTCATGTGGTGGGAGAGGCACAGCCAAATGGTTTAGGGAATATCCTTTAAAAAAGGTGGGAAATTAGAGCATTGAGTGTGGTATTACACACTTATTATGCATGTCTTTGTTATGCATGGGTGTGCATAAACAGGCCACTCAGACAATTCTTTTGACTCTTTTTGCAGAACCTTTTATAGCAGACCCTCTAAAACAACCTTCAAAAAAAGCAGTAGGACACACAAGCCACAGCTCAGTTCCTTTTCTTTGCATCATGGTGTGTATTTTATATGATGATTACACAGTAAGATTTATTCTGCCTGTAGGAAGAGGGGTGTGAAACCTTATGTCTTATACTTTGGGAATAATTCTATGACTATTTTGTTTTTCAAAGCTATAATAAAGAGAATTAGTCTGAAACCAGGAAGGATTTAATAAAGGTATACCTTGGAACTGCCAGTCAAAGAAACTTAGGGTGCAGTTTCACAAGCGCTTGAGGCTGGCAGTGCTGATGAGGGAAGCTTTCTTGCCATGCATTCATATGTGATCATGTATTTCTCCATTAGGTTGTCCTTTCTTCGTGCTGGTTAAAGTACTGTTGCTACACATGGCAGATGTCCTAATAGCTTTATAACTTCTGAGGCAAACTGTCAGTTTTTTCCCTTGGAACCACAGAAGATACCTAATTCTTTTCACAGAGATCTGTTTGAAATCCAGACCTTCCTTTCAGACTGCATTAAATGTTACAGAAACCGCTTCTATGGCTGAACAAATTTGTACCTATATATAGGTCATCTCAGCTCCAGGGTATCCTGTCACCACTGAGAATCTTCACTATTAACCATAAAGTCTTTTGATGGTTCATCTCTTAACATCAGGACAGCTAGCGATAAATGCTGTTGTCCATTGAAGGACTTGGGGTCTGCCTTCTGTTGCCCACATGTTTTTTAAGAGAAAGAAAATCACAGAGGAGAAAGAAAATGGTAATGTGGAAATGACAGGTTTATACATACATACGATGACTCAGATCTCAGTTTAAAACCCAGACTTCCACTAATTTTGGTGCCCATTCCCCTGTGTAGATTGCACCCTTTTGTGCAGCTCTGCCCTTTTATGTTACCTTCAGAGCTGATAGCCCGGTCTCCAAAACAACTAAGATTGGTGTCAGTCTGCTGGGGTCTGGCTTAGAAGTCTCACCAAAAGGCGTCTTGATTTCTGGTCTTCACAGCTCAGTGTTACTTTTGGCTGCTGTTAGCATTGGGTTTTGGCTCCTTGTCTTTTGCGCTGCCTTCTAGTCCTGCCTTTTGTTCGCATTGTGCCATATTTTTCCTTAACAGCCTGTCTTGGCCATCCACCCTAGCATATGACTTCATTTATGGGTTTTGATTCTAGACTTCAGCTGACGATTGAACATGTTCTTGTTTTGCTCCTTGAATCTGTCTGTTCCTCAGCTGCTCTGTCTTTCTGCTCTTGGTCACAGTGACTACTGCACCTGATTCTTGCTCACATCCCAAAAATCTATTAGTATCCTGAAAGTCACGATCAGAAGAAATAAACTGTGCTTTGTGGCTTCCTTTGATCTCACCTTTTCTTCCCATGGACAGATAAGTTCAGCCACTGTCATCGACTTGTGTGACAGATCACACTGAATTTATGGGATTTGAACACTGCAGCTAGAGACCATATTACTCTGCCTCTTTGCTACTCTTTACTCACACTTTCACTTTTTCAGACACTCTTTTTGATCAGCCATGAAACCTTTTGCCCATCAGTCAGTAGCAGGGCAGTTCTGGGTGTTGATTTTTTCCTGTCTCAGAGAGGAAATGGGGACAATGATATCTTTAATAATTAAAGAAGTTGAATAGCTTCATCTTCACACTGAGGTTCAGGGTAGTGACTGTAGTCTTAGTTATTCCTTTTTTTATTTCAAAGAGAGAATTGGTTCATGTCTGTTAACTTCAAGTTGACTGCATCCATTTAGATATCAGAGTATTTCACTAGAAGTATCTTTTATTTCACAGTGAGTCAGAGCTATGACTAATGCCAAAAATTGTGTAGACAGCAAAAGGCAGTCTCACCAGTGTATTGAGAGAGGTCTGCAAGCCAGAACAGACCTTATGTATTTTCTAGGCAAAAGGCTGAGAAAAGAACTGACAGATTAGCAACCATTTTGGATCAACTTACTCTTTGCTTGAGTTCTTGTGTCTGGAATATTCCTTTCACAGAACACAATTCAAATTGTGCAAGCTTTGACTGTGCAACTGAATACAACTTACTGTCTCACTTTTCTGTTATGCATGAGGATGCTTTTATACAGTGCTTCCTGTGATGCTCCCTCTGAGTCTTGCAGTCCTGGTTACTGACTTCATTCTCCCTGGTCGTCCTGGTCCTCTGATTCTTGGCTGCTGGTGGTAGAACAGCCCATTTGCGTGGGAGCAGTGTTTTATCTCTCTCTTCCACCTAATTTGACTGCGACAAACACTTTGCAGTTAGGCTGAGAAGATCAATTCTACAAACCAAACAGCGTAAAATCACTGGTATACATGCGGACAGAATCTGTACACACTGAAACATATGCAGAGTGCTTTGATTATATCTTTCAAGTAAGCTGGTGATGGGTAACACCATCATTAGAAAACACATCAACAAACAAGATAGGAGTTGGTACCTCTTCTCTGTGAAACTGGTGACAAGTGGAATTTGGGAATCAAGCTCCCCACTGAAGTGTGTAAATTTTATGTCCTGGGAGCATCTGACTTCTCAGTGAGTAGACAGAGCTTCTTTTTCCTAAAGAACCACAAGTGGGAAATCCATCTAAATATCTTGAACTACATCATCTGGGATTTGGAAAATCCCAGGATTTGTCTATAAAAGATACTAAAAGAAAGCCTTCATTTTTCTCCTGTTGTCTAAACTGTTCTGCGCTGCAGGTCTCTGTGAGCACATTCCTGATCCACCGTCAGCAGATTGCTGTGTGACTTTCTTCTGATTTTCATGGTCCCAAGGCATAAGGAGCCACTGATAATTCTGCCTGCTGTAGGGTAGCTGAGACGATAACGGTTTTGTGAGTCTTTGTTTTGTTTTATTTATTATTACTTTGCTTTGCTGAGGAGCCTGACTCCAACTTTCATCATTGCTAGCTCAGAAGTACCATACCAATCTCACTGTACTCCTCTGGGTTGGAGGCTAAATACTGAAATGTACTACTGCCCCTCTCAACAGAAGTTCTCATATCAGCAAAAGATCAAGATATTAATCTAATCCAAAGAGAGCCAAATCGCCTGCATGACACTTTGATTGGTCTCTCTGTGCTTATACCTAAAATTCCTTAAGTTTGGACTGTTTGCTGGAAGCATAAATTCAGTCTCAGTGCTTCAGTCAGAGTTTATGTAGCAGCCAGCTCTGGATACTGGCTGTAAAGAGGTTTTCCACTAGGACGATGGGAGTGATCAAAGCGTTTCTGCATGATTCCACCTGTGTAGTGTTTTCATTGTACTAGAGGTTTCCATTCACATCCTGTGTCAAAAGGCTTTAACCTTTTGTGATTAGAGGTTATATATCAGTATATATTGATATATGTAGGCCATTGGAATATGGCTGTACAGCCAGGAGAAATGTTTGGCCACAACCACTTACATGTAGGGACTGTAAAAATGTTTGCATTATGGTTCATGGTTTGACTGAGTGACTCTGTTCTAGGCACACTGTGCTAGAGCTCAAGCAGTGTCAGTAGCGCTGCGAGGAACAGTCTTCATCTGCAATGTGGTTACTTACTGACTGTGTCCTTCCTGAGATGTGAGCACTCTTGGAGGTCAACCATTTGGCATAATGATCCTTACTTTTTGTATAGAAAATTCCCACAACCAGATCCAGTTGAATGTGCTGAGGACCACTGCTTAGTCATGAAGAGTCTGAACGAATACAGGGAAAGTCCACAAAAGATACAGTTTTGTTTACAAGAAACTCGATTTCTTCAAAATGTGTTGCTGAATGTTCTAATCCTATTCCTTCTCAGGAGCCCTTTGGATGTTGGACAGGTGAGGAGAAAATGAATTGGCAGTGGATGCACTCTGACTGATATGCTCATGCATTGATGATCAAGTGGGTTGGAAGACAGCATATGCATGTCTTCAAGCATGCTATTGCTAGTTAAATTAAAAATCAGCTAATCTTGAGTGACAGGTTGTGTGCAAAAAAATCTGGTAAATTTCTCTGGGAAGCATGTTGGGATTAATGCATTTTGGCTTACTGTTTGCAGGAGCACCAGAACTTTTACTCCAGTGACATGTCCTTGGGCTACCTAGTACTTTCTGTGAAGTATGAACAGATCGAGAAACAGGAAAATCTGCGCCTGTTGCTGAGGTAACAGTGGCTGTTGTTGAAGCGTATGTTACTGTGCTATGTCTCTCATCTTACCTTGAGCTTCCTCTGTGTAGATGTGGGTGTGAATTTCATGTCTGTCTTCTGGAGAGGACCGCAAAGAAACCTTTGAGCCTTTTTTTTGCTTGCCTTCCCCTCTGAGTTGCTCTCAGCAGTCTCCTTCAGGATGCTGAAATGGTGCGTGCAAGTGCATCTTTATAGTACCTGTGTGAAAGATATCTGTTCTTCCCTCAAACAGAAAGTTTTTCTGTTTTTTTCTGTTTACTTAGAGACATGTGAATACTCTCTAGGAGAATATAGATTTCCTAATGGAGGACAGCCTAGCCCAGGCTTTGTCCTTGAGAGTAAGGCTCCCTTGAAGGTGAGCTAGAACATTCCCTAGGTTTCCAGGGCAGCCTATGAAGTGCCGTAACCTTTAGGGCTTCCACAGAGACACATTGCCCAGAGAAAGCTGCTGAATGAACTAGAGGAAGAACAGAGATGGACCTTGTATAGGTGAGAGGCAATGCTTCAGAAAAGCTTTTTACCACACTGTGGGCTGGGTGAATTTCCGGTAGGCAACATGCTACTGGAACCAACAGTTGTTCTAGTACAGTTGCTGCTGACAAGGATTCATCCAGGACTGAGGGAAAATATTGGTTGCATAGGAATCAGCTACAAGAGAATCACTGGTGGGTTTCCTCCACTGTATGCAGATAATGCTTCAGTGCCAGCAATAATCTTGGAATAAAGAGAGAACCTATTTATGAGCTGTGACTGGGAATGTTTATCTGAGCCCCAAATCCTTCTCTGTAAGAGACCAGGGAAGAACAAAAGGGTAGTAATTCCTCTATCAAGATATTTAATTGTATGCAGAACTTTTTGCTCAATAGCGTGTTTATAATGGTTTGAAGAGGATTCTGACAGCCCAATATTTCTTCTTCCTCAGAAAGATACCTCCCCTTAAATATAAAAATATAGAGGAAGGAAGCTTTTCTCTATCAGCTTTCTGGAACAATGCTACACCAGTTTCTACCTCCTTTACTTTGCTTAGATCTGCTTTCCTAGCCTGTCTGTAACAGAGCTTTTACAGTCTCTCAAGCCCTCATTGTATGATCTTAGGAATCCCTTATTATTCTTTTTTCATTAATTATATTTCAACAATTCATTTGTTTAGATTTCTGTGAAAGAAAATCGAGGGGCAAGAGAAAAGCAAAATATTTCTTTAAACAAGAATAGAATGTAAAGGAGACAGAGAATAAACATTCCTGTTTCATCTTCTTCTGCCCCCCACAACAAGTGATGAGCAATAAGAAGTGAAAGTACCTTGTTTTTCTAGTGACTTTATGCACCAGAGTTAAAATTAACCCTTTGGAATTTACTGCTTTAAGGATACTCTGAAGAAATGGATACTCTTAAGAAAGGCCAGTGTTGCTTGTGTTTCCCTTCAGCTATGTCTCTAATGCCTTTTTTTGTTTTGTGTCAGGACTCGTACTGGCACCAAACATGACCTAATCCCCATTTCCTGTCTGAATGAGTTTCCCAATGCTGTCCAGATGGCAAAGGTGAGATTCATGCTTGCCTGTTTAAGGCCTCATTCTTCAAGTTATTTTCACCTCTGTCCTCCCATTTCCCTCTTTTTCTACTATTTCCGGGTAGAACTGTCGTATAGTTCCCTCCTACCCTTCCGTTTAGCTTCTCTTCTTTCTCTTCTAATTTTAGCTCATATTTTTTGCCTGAGGGGGCTCCTGTCAAGTAATTGTAAACAGTGCCTGCACTCTCATGCCTGTAGCAAGCTAGGGCAAATGATAATTGTGCTTCTGTTTCCCTCTCTTTCTCACTCGACAGCTACTGTGTGAGGATGTGAATGTTGAACGCTTCTTTCCTGTCCTCTATCCCAAGGTACAGTGTTCTGATATGTCTGTATGTCGCTTTTCCATCAAGGTCTGGGTAGTGACATCCAGCTGATAATTTCTGTTTTCATTACCTCAGGCTTCTCAGCTTATTGTTGCATTTGATGAACATGTCATAAGCAATAACTTTAAATTTGGGGTCATCTACCAGAAACCTGGACAGGTAAGCTACGTGAGACAAAATGTAAAGAGTCAGTTCTCTTAGCTTAAATGTAATAAGAAGGTCTGTGCTGTCCAGAGGCAGTGGTGCGGAGGCAGCAGTGTTTGTGCAGTGCCATGGTTCCCTTGGGATGCCTTTTCCACCCTCAGTGTCCCTGGCAGCTTTGTGGATCTCTGAACCCTAACCCTAATGACAGCTTGGGATTGAAGCAGAAGTCCCCAGCTCCATGGGTGGCCCAGATGAAAGCTGTGGAGGCAGTGATGTTGTTCTAGTGCTGTGCTTCCCTTGTCCTGCCTCTTCCACCTGCATTGTCCCTGGATCTGTAGGCTTTATGGATCTCTGAACCCTAACCCTAAAGGCAGCTTAGGGATGAGGCAAAGCTCCCCAGCACCATGAAGTGGCCCAGATGAGAAAGGTGTGGAGGAAGCAGTGTTGGTGCAATGCCATGCTTCCCTTGGCATGCTTCTTCCACTCTCGGTGTCCATGCAGGTGCAGGCTTTGTGGATCTCTGAACCCTAACTCTAACCCTAATGGCAGCTTGTGGCTGAGGCGGAAATTCCCAGCACCATGGTAGGCCCAGATCAGAAATGTATTTAAGCAGAGATGTTTGTTGGTTGAATTGTGCATAGAAATTACCGCTTGTTCTTTGTACTGCTTGTGCTTCTTACAACTTCTGCTTTCCTTTTGTAGACAACTGAAGAAGAAGTCTTCAGTAACACAGTAGAGAGTCAGGGTTTCCTGGAGTTCCTGGATTTCCTTGGTGACAAGATTCAGCTGCAGGATTTCCGTGGGTGCGTACCCAGTGCAGCTGGAAAGCCAGATCGAGTTAGGGAGCACTGTGTGTTCACAGGCTGCAACTCTGTTAGAGCCCTGCTTTCAGAAAAGTGCTTTGTCCTCTGAATCCCAGTGACAAAAGCATCCTAAGCTTCTTCACCTGCAGCCATTGTGTCTGGAAACTAGTTGGAGCTTAGGTCTCTGCTGGTATTTTCCTGGTATCTCAGTCTGACCCACAGTATCAGCAAAGAATAATTTTATTTAACAAGTGCAAATACAAGTTTGTTTCACAATGGTATGGGACAGTATTGTTTTAGGCTCTTTCTGTGGGGCAGCCCATCCCTTCTGTAGTTCTGAAATGTGGAGTGTGTTTCTCAGAAGAATACCAAAGAAAGTAGCTCTTTGAGAATCCCTGGTTTAGCTTCATAGCTTTTAGCAAGCTGGTATGTTCACCAGCAGAAACATTGTGCAGCTTCAGTCAGTGCATTGGTTTGGGGAAGATTTGGTGCCTCACTATCACTGATTTCCTAAAAACTACCTTTGATAATACTGATGTACTACTGTTACTGATACTGTTGTTCTTCTTTCTGCTTTCTCATCTCTACTGCCTGACCTATGGTGTGGTATGGATTTGCCCAGGTTCCGGGGAGGCTTGGATGTTACGAGAGGTCAAACAGGCACTGAGTCAGTCTATACAAATTTCCGAGGGAAGGAGATCATGTTTCATGTATCTACAAAGCTGCCCTTCACAGAGGGAGATTCCCAGCAGGTATCAGAAAGAGAATTCCAACAGTGTGGCTAAGAGAGGAGGGGTGTTTGAAGAAGGACTGCGTAGAGGGGAGAATGTTGCTGTGTAATGTTGGGAATGGTAGAAGTAGTGGTGAGGGGTTTGGTTGAACAGATGGGTTTGAGATGCTTGGCAAATGGGTCTTTGAGGCCCCACTGTACTGTTCTGCTCTTTTTCACCTGCCTTCTCTCTTTATTATTTTTTCCTCTCCAGCTTCAGCGGAAGCGTCACATTGGGAATGACATTGTAGCCATCATTTTCCAGGATGAAAGCACACCTTTTGTCCCTGATATGATTGCTTCTAATTTCCTACATGCTTATGTGGTAGTTCAGCTCACTCATAGCACCACTGGGGACACTCTCTACAAGGTAACCAGAATCAATAGATTCACCTCTACTGATTTTGATCCTTGAAGTGGAGACCTGTACTTGGGCCTCTGGGAGAGGCACAGGGTCAGTCAGCTGTCATCCTCATTTCTTAAGTATCTGCACATGAAACCGGAGTGTAGTTGTATGTTTTTCAAAGTAGCTGATGAATTTCTGAAGCTTAAACTTGATAATAGAAGCAGGAAGAATTCAGAGAAAAGAATTTTGTTTACAGCAAGGAACATGAGGCACAATTGATCCCACTTTGGGGGTTGTCTTGCTTACATGATATAAGTCAGGTAAAATTCATGTCTGCATTTCTTCTGCTGCACCGCACAGTGCTTAGGGCTTGCACTGCCTGAGACTGCAGGTCAGATACAGCTGGTTGGCCTAATCTATGGAATCTGAACCAGCTACACCTGCTTTTGGGGATCCCATAACTGATGCCCATTTGGTAGGGCCCTCCAGTTGAAAGAGGTCCTGCTAGGGCTCATATTCCGTATCTGCAGCCTTTGGACACAGATGACTCTGACTCTCCCTCTCTGACATGACTCTGTATGGATGTCTATGTAGCTTTATGTTCAACTTTCAGTACTGCTTAAAGAGCAGAAAGTATAAAGAAACTTGCATTTGTGATGGATTTTCCATTGTAGAAACGTTTTAATCCATGTGCTGTCTCTTATTATGTAGGGATTTTAATTAGTGATGATGAGTCCGTATGCCTTGGAGATCTACAGGAACACTGAGAATATCAAAATTAGGGCAGGATCTCCATCTGCTCTTCCACCAAAGAGCGTGTTGGTGGTGAAACAACCATCTTCCATTGTTCTCAATGCTTTGGACAGCCATTTTGTAGTGACAAATGAAAGCCTCATGCTGATCAGGGGCATGGGATTCCACTTCGCTTGCTCTCTGTATTGTAGGGCACAAAAGTTCACTGGATTTTTTCATAACAAGAGAAAGAGCTTGGAAAGCTTGCTGTTTGTCTTGTCCCTTCCTGCTATTGTTTTCATCTTTGCCTGTCTGCAGTACCATTTTTTTGTTAGTGTAAGAGGGATGCTTCATTTCATGAAGAAGAAATAGTCTCAGTCTGCACTTTGGAGCCAGTGCACGGTTTTCTGTAAAGGCTTTTCCTTCCAAAGAGGTTTTAATTCATGCTGTCTTGAGAGCATTGTAGTCCAGAAGGGTTGGAGTTTGGAAGATTTCTTTCCCATCCCTTGTTCCACTTAGTTAAGCTTTAGTGCCTGCTGTTAAATTGGAATATTTAATGGCATTTATTTCGTAGAATCCATTTTTGCAATAGAAAATTAAAAATGCAAAGCAAGACTTTAACTGGTAGATATTCTATTAGGAGGGAGATGAAGGCTTTGTAATTAGGGGAGCTGCTACATTGTATGAAATCTGAATTAAATCAAGAGCCCATTTTCTTCTTCCTCTCAGTAAACTCACACCTCTCATTGGCTCTGTGACATTTATTTGTTGTTATTTTGAGGCAGTTGCAGTTGTTATGGCATTGTTCCCTCTTGAATGAAATAGCAAATAATGGTACTGTTCCATCTCAAACATGACAAAAAAAATAACTCTGAAATATTGTGAAGTGCTGTATGTATCTGGTAAGATAGCTGCATGTAATTGTAGGTAAGTGCTGTGAGGAGATGAATGACTATGTAAAAGCTGGCCTGCATTATAGTTACTTTTTTTGACATTGGTATATCAAGTGGGAGCATCTTAAAAATAAAACAAACAAAACTCGTGGATTTCCTTATCTCTTACTGGGAAAATGCTTTTGCATGTTTATCACCTGTGACTCAGAGAGGCAGTGGCACTGAGATGCTTCCCTCAGTGTGCAGTGTATCTCTAGCAGGGATTCTCTGTAAAAAACATGAATAGGTCAGTAGAACCACATTGACCAAGGTTCTTCTAGTGCAGGTAAATCTTGCAGCCTAAATAGAAGCTTTTTTTTTTGTAAATATACTAGTTATACTGGTTATTATTAAAAATATTTTTTGAAAAAGCAGTTGGTTCAGTTTTTTGTTAGTCTTGCTGTGCGCACATCCAGCTGAATTTCTGGGAAATAAATCAGCACATCCATCCACTGAGTTCAGAAACAGAGGGAATGCATGGGATGCTATATTAGATCTCTTTTGGATATGTAAATTATCATAGTAGTTTGAAAGCTTTGATAGTTTCGCTTGCGTTACAGTACTTACTTTTTTACTTTATTATTACATATTCTTATTTTTTATATTATTTCAGGTTTCAGTCACGGCCCGAGATGATGTCCCCTTCTTTGGACCCCCTCTGCCAAATCCAGCCATATTTAAAAAGGTTTGTTTCTCTGGTCCAGTGTTAGATGGCAGGAGGATATGGTACACATACTTGTGTTCTGAGTCACTATTGTCAGTCTGGCTAGATGACTTTGGAGGTCCAAAGAGTAATAAGCAGAGCTTTTATCATGTGATACTTTTATTACTGTTTTCATCTCCAGTTTAGTCTAGTCTTCATCTTACCTTATAGAGTGCAGAGTTTCGTGAATTCCTTCTGGTCAAGCTCATCAACGCTGAGTACAGCTGCTATCGAGCTGAGAAATTTGCTAAATTAGAGGTGGGTCTATTGCCTGGTTGCTTCCATTAAAAATTATATGTAATTATAAATATATTATTGTCAGATTAAGAAAATACAGATTTTGTGTTGCTTAAAGAAAGGAAGATGAAATGTGATTAATACTCAGCTATGGGATGCTGCCTTCGTATTTCATAGCAGGTGTGATAGAATATGAAAAGGTGCATTCTAATGTAAAGATCTAATCCTCAAGTAAGAATGGGAATGTGACACATACAGTTTGCTGGAGTAAATTCTGTATTAGCTGAAACTCAGTATTATGCTACGGGATGTGTACTGATATCACTGATTTTTGGTTCAAGGTACAAAAATTCTGTTCCAGACTCCGCTGTTTGCCTGATCTAAAAAAAACATGCCTGTGTTTCATCAGCTGTAAAAAAGTGTCCCTTATGACTTGCTTTAGAAGCAATTTAAAAGGGCTGGGTGTTACTGCAATAACTGTGCAGTAAAACTGTAAACTGTAACTCTGCAGTTAAAAACACTTCATACTGTTTAAAGTAGGTTTCATGGGGTTTTGTTGCTCTCGTTGTTGCTGTTTTGGGGATTTTTTCTTTGGTTGGTTGTTGGTTTTTTTTAAGAAGGATGTGAGACATTGAAAAAACAGGAAAAAAATCCTCCGCTCCCATTAAAAGGTGTTCTCATTCCTAATGCTGATGCAGGAAAGAACACGGAGTGCCCTCTTGGAGAGCCTTTTTGAGGAGCTGCAGCTTCGCAGCCGCAGTATGATGGGATTACCCACAGGGGAGGATGACAAGATAGAGAACGGCAGTGGGGGCTTCCTGGAAAATTTCAAGGTGAGCCTTCCTACAAAGCTATAGTGTGGTGCAGAATTCCATACTGGCCCATAGAAGTCAAACTCTTTATGCTTCATGCTGGTGTCTAATGTCAGATGGGGTTTTATTCTGTGACTTGCAGAAAAAGGAATCAGTGTTTGCAAGTGGAATTGTGATAACTAGAAGCAAGGGGCTTTTGGTTCCTACAGCAGATCTCCTCCAATTCATTTTCATTGTAATTGGAAGAGCTTCAAGAGCCACTGCAAGAGTTTCTAACCTGTCTCTGAGTGTACTGTCTAGAAAAACTGTGATGCTTTACTTAAGCTCTAGAAGCCAGAGTTATTTTACCTTTGTTCAGTGTAAATGGCATGGTTTTGTTTTGTTTCGGTTTTTTAATGGGTCAGGATCAGCTGACAGATCAAGGTGATATGAGAAAGCAAAGTTTTTGTATGAATGGGCAAACTGAGTTTTAAACTGGTTATATAGAGAGAATCTGATACAATTTTTGTCTGGAAAGAAGTGTTATGAATAGCATTTTTTCATATGACCTCCACCTGCTTTGTGTGATAGGCTGGTTAGAGTTACTAAGGGCTTTGAAATGAATCCATTCACATACATGTTCTTTAGGTATGTGCATAACTTTGGTCAGATCTGGGATGCTTTGGTGAGGTGCATTTTTACATACAATCAGTCTAGCCTGCCTTTGCTACTAACCATGAATTTCATACCCATCCATGTCTTACACTAGTTATCCTAAAATGTCCCTTTCCTGACTTATAGCAGATACTTTGATTTGCATGTCATGTATACAGGTGACCTTTGTAAAAGGCTGGAAAAGGCTTAGTAAACTCAGAAAATGTCTTTTTCAAACGCTGCAGATTTTGGCATGTCTGCTTTCCCCTTAAAGCCAGCACTGAAGTTTGTACAAGACTGAACCTTACAGTCTTGAACCGGAGTTTGATTTTGTGTTTTATAGTCTGTACTGGATAGGACTGCTCCAGTTGATGCTGTCTTATCCAGTATGCTGGGATACTGGTAGGGAATCTCGAGTTATTGCAACAGGACAAGGAAGTGAAAGTAGAGAATATACTTGAGGAATAGTTCTTCCCTGGCTCTTCCCAGAGCTCCATGCATCGTCTAGGACTAAAAATGGGCATTATCTAAGATGCTGCCTTCTAGGAATTAGGATTTGTGTGGTTCTGGTGTCAGTCTGTCACAACTTTCCACTCAATCTGTGATGCTTCTCATACTACCCTACCGTGTGCATGTGTATATGTGTATATCTGTGTTTGTCTGTTTCCCTGCCTCCCTCCTGTTTAGCGGGTGATCAGAGGCCGCAGCCAGAGCCTGGATACCATGGGGATATCCATGAGAAAGCAGCAGCCAGCCACCCTGCCCAGCCGCCCAGCTACAGCTGGCCTTGCCCTCAGCCAGAGTGTCGCCGAGGGCCCTAAGGCCATTGCTGCGGTAAGGTATTCGGGTGGGCTATAAGACGAAAACCCGGCATACCTTTGTAACCACCCATACATTTTATTTCTCTTTCCCTACTAGTTTGTCCTCTTGTCCCGCTGTGAATCTTTTTGTTGTATCATCCCATTTCACAAGTGGTGAAAGCACGTGTTGCAGTCTGTTTTGTCCGTGCCTTTCCTTTAGCCTCAGTTCGTGGGTAAACTAGGGCTGAGATTGGTGCAGACTGGGAGAAGAAAGTCAAACGTGGTTCTGCTTTTGACATCTATCTCTGCTATCCTGGATTAGATCCTGTACATTGCCATATGTTAAAAAATGCATGCACTGTGGTTTGACCATAATGGTACTGTATTGTCACATGGCAAGAGCTGAGAACATAAGGACACTAGAACTGTTTAGCTTTTTTCAGTTTCACCAATCAGGTTATTTTCTGTAATATAAACAGGTGCACAATATGTGTTCAAGGTGCTGTTTTGCTGTAAGTAGAATTTGCATGTTGGGAAGAAACAGCAGAATTAATAAAGTTTGGGGTGAGAAAAAGAGTGAATATTTCTAGTCACTGTCAAAGCCTTTCTTGTTTGATAGGGATACTAAACGTACGTGATTAATGTGAGTATAATAAATCTATGACAAATCTTTCTGGAAAAGGATCCGTGTTTCCGATATTGAAAATATGGTTACCTTGGCCAAAGTGCATCTGGCCAGTTGTGGTCTCTGCACTAGTGATATCGATACAGGCAAACTACAACAAAGGCATCTCCGAGTAAGCCAAGAAGGTGCCCTTCAGTGGGAAGATTTCTTGATGACAGTTCACTTGTTATATGCATTCTCTATGTCAACACAACAAAGTCAGAGCCTACTAATGGCTTGGGTTTGCTGCCTCCTCCACAACTTTAACTTCTTGATTTCTTTACCTTGCTGATTCTGCCTCTACTCTCATCATAAGGGGATACCTCCCTTCCAGACCTCCTTTCTCTGTATACTGCTGTGTTCTGCCTTTGTTTCTGTATCTCTCCGTCGCTTTCTCACACCACCTTTGTAAGCCCTGGCTGCTTTTTCTCACTGACAGAAAGTACTCCTTGCAGAGGTGGAGCTTGGCCATGCTATTGTACTGCAGAGAAAGGAGAGGATCTGGATCCATGTCGCAAACTCTTCTCCCATACTTCCAGTTCTACACAGTTTTTCCTGTCTTGTTCCGCTCCGTCTGTTCTGTCACGCTTTCCTTTTTTCTAGTCTTTTGCCTTGCCTGGTAGGAGCCCATCACGTACTCGAGCCAGCCGCTTCCATGGGCGACGGAGTAGTGCCATTGGCATTGAGAACATACAGGAGGAAAAGAGGTATGAGCTGTGGGAAGATGAGACAAAGAAGGTAGAAAAACAGGAAGAGATAGGAAAAGGAACATGAAAAGGCACACATAAAGACAGGAGGGGAATTGACAGGAATGAGAACTGAAATGGAAATGGTTGGAAGAAAAACCTAATAATTATCAGCTAACGGGGAAATGGGCAAATGACAGAAACAGACAACATTAAAAAAAGGACATTTGGAAGTGGGGAGAATCAGTATTTGAGGAGGAATGGAGGAAATAGGTGGAGGAATATTGAAGGATCACTCCTAAATATTGTACAGTATGATCCAGGACTCTTGAGTCTCCTCTTCTGTATTCACCACCTTTAGATAAGAGTCAGATGACAGGCTAGTACTTGGGAAAGGGATGCTTGATTGTTTTTTCCATGTTAAAATGTTCCAATAGGCAAAACTTCTTGTATCTTAAAGGATTTTTTTAAAAGCCTTAAGTCAAAAAGACTAGTGTTTAAGTTAGATCATCTGAGAAATAATTACAACTAATGGGTAAAATACAGGTTCAAGGAGTGATTCAGTATATTTAACAGTATTATAACCATTCAAAAGTTGTCTACTGGTCACCAGAGATTTTTTAGATAAATCATAAATTTCTCTCAGCTCTAGCTGAGACACCTTTTTGAGATTATACAGTCTCAAAAGTCACATGAGTGCTCTGCATCTAATACGCAATTTTCCCAGTTGCAAGAATTCCAGGAAGCAGGTTAAAGACTCAATGTAGAAGGGAAAAAGTAATCTTTAATGTGGAAACCAGTGAAACTCCAGATGACAAGAGGAAATTGCTACATTTTCCCTTCTTTCTTAATGAGGTACATATGACCTAATCTGAATAAAAATAATATAGACCTACTTGGAGAAAAAACAAATCTTCTGAGACAACTGCCCTGTTGCCCAGTCTAAGCCAACAAAGCTAGCCACAGCTTCTCACTATTTTAATTACTTTTGTGCCTTAGGCAGTCGTGTCCCTCAGTCCCTTACTTTATGTACAACAAGCTTTTCTATCCCCTTGAAGAATCTGTAAAACTTTTCTGTTGTGAAGAAAACACCTGGATTTATTTTCCTCTTTTTTTTTTTTTTTTTACCCCTGCTCTTTGCTAGGAGGGAATTCGTAAGCTGTTTGGCTTTTTAGCTTTTTTTTTTTAATGTATTTGTAAATTTGGATATGAGGAACAGGGAGCCTTAGCTTGTATTCTGTGAAAGACTTTTTGAGTCATTCTTGAAGGTGCAGTTTTACTAGCAGTTGTTCTGTTCTAACAATTTGTTGTTATTGAAAAGCAGATGTGATGCTTCCCCTCTCCCGATGCCTCTTTCAACCAGCCAATTCTGACTATTCCGTGTGGTAGCTCAGGTGCTTAGTGGATCTTTGATGCAACTGATTCAGCCCACTAATCTAAAAGAAAAAGTATCAGCTTGCTTTCCTTGATAATTGTCTGCCAGGTTCTGCCATGAACTGGCTCGTGGAGAAGTTTGATGGGTACCAGGAGTGATGGGAAGTGCACTCAGCAAGAGTGAAGGAGGCTGGAACATGCTCTCTTTCTGGCAACAGTGAGCTCAACGTGTAACTTCACCTGAAGCTGTAATTTAATGATATGCAGGCTTTGATGACAGAGCTGACCTAGTCCATCCCACTTGGTTCATGTGTCACAGAAGTTTCAGGGTTGTTATAATTTTAGAATTTTTGTCAGGGTAATTTCCAGTTTCACAAACAATTGTATTAGCACAAGTGAGGGTGTGAGGAACTGTGATTTAAGGGTACAGGTGGGATCAACTGACTGGGAGAGCAGGGGAAGAGCTCTGTGAACTCCCATCACTGAAGCCCCTAGGCCCCCCCAAATAAAAAAAACCCTCAAACCCGTAGTTTTCCTTTGCTTAATTAAACATACCTCTCTTTTCAGTTACACAGACAGCTTTCTTCAGTATCTTGACTAGTGCTAATAGTAGCAGTAATAATATAGTAACCATGTTATTTACACTCTCTATTAAATCCTAATGAAAGGAGGAGGATAGAAGAAAAAGTTAAAGAATTTAAGGTGAATACTGAAATTAATTTAAGCTTTTAAAACAGTTCAAAAGGAGCTTAAAGTTGGCCATTTCAAATATGTCAGATGTGACACCTAAGGAGTTTACGCTTTTCAGTACAACTGTGTTTGCTTCTATTTCACATGTATATGAGAGATCCAGCTTTGTACTGTGGCTTGTAAAGGATTGTTCAAATAGATAGTAGTTAACTCTGGCTCTGGGTATAGCTCGTTTCTCTTTTCTCCAAGCAGAGACACTGCAGACAGGATACAGAGGGTGTTGGACAGTCCAGGAACTTTCTTTGACCTGAAGTCTGATGGATCATCCAGTCCCAGCTCCCCAGAGTTCCCCAGCAGGAAGAGCAAGTGAGTTGAAAATAATTTCAGTATTTGAAAGATGCTCACTGCCTCTGGTATTGGCTTAAGTGTGGTGCATGTCTCATTCTGTTGGAGGCTTTGCCGAGATTGTCCACATCAGGCATTGTAGCATCTTAAAAGTTAGATGTCTGGCTGTGGTACAGTATTTCAGAGCCTGTCATGGACTCAGCTTTCTGAAGCAGTCAGTGAAGAAAGATTGGACTACTTAAAGGTGATTTTGGCTGTATCTTTACTATAATGTTAGCTTGCATCCAACAGGATACACAGTCCAGTTATTAGCTGTCCAGTTATCCATGTTTACTCATGTATATGTTTCTTCTATAGTTTGCTCTGGAGTGATTTTGGAGCTTCATGGAGAAGCTTGGACAAGGGTATGTTGGGTTGTCCTCAAGTTCTGCCCCTTTAAGCAGGATCCATGCCGCTGCTCCCAACCAGCGTGAACTAACCTGTCTTCAGTCCTCCCAAAGTGTTACAGCAGGTGTTACAGCAGGGTCCCATGTGTTGCACCTATGTTTCATTGTTAAAGCACGCCATACCACACCCAGAGTTCGCCTGCAAAACACTTCATGCAGTAATCTGCAAAATAGTTTTCCAGTTTCTGGTTGCTAAAAACTGGAAAAATGCGATTTCCTTGTAGTGGAGCTTTGCTGTTGCTAAGCTGTTTGATATTGGTGTGTGATCCTATCTAGAATACTTCAGACAAACAACCCATTTACATTTCCAAGACTCCAGAGCAGCCTGTCTCTAAACCTAAGGCTGCAGCTGACTTTCTGGAACAGCTTGCCACACCTAATTTTTTTCATGAGAACTCATGAGACCTGTGGCAAAAAGGGGACACAGTGTTTTGTGTTAGGGCATGTCACTTTCTCAGGACTGTGTCTACTCTAAGAAACTTTCAGGAGGTGCTCTAGAACCAGGGCTCTGTGGTTTTAGTTCCTCCAGGTACCAGATTTGACAAGGAAGAACCTTCCTTCCAATTAGACCCGATGCTCTCTAAGAATTACAGGCTGCTGACTGCCTGCAGTAGTTCAGCTACCCAATTGTATGCTGTAGTACTGCCCAGAATTTTGTCACAGCCAAGGTGCAGAGTTCTGGTAAGTATATTTTGTGTATGTGCTGTTTTTTTTTTTGGGTTGAATGAGTGTCCAGAATTTTGGTGTGGAGGAGGATGTGAGTACATCTAGGAGCTACAGACCACTTAAGATGCTAGCTCTGGCAACCAAGGACAAGAGAGAATGCAGGACATGGAACTGCTGGTTGGTCAGCAACTACCATCTTCCAGCATTACCACGTCATTCCACCTCCCCTTCCTGATCCTGCCTGGGACCTTGTTAGTGAACTAGAAGTGTTCGTGACTAGGCATGTGTGAGGGACTCTTGCTTTGATTAGGTAGCTGATTACCTTGCATAATAAGCAAGACTTCTCCTATTTAGAAAAGATCTCGTAGCTTGGTGAGTCCTGGTTACCCGACTGTAGAATGTGTGCATGTCCTGGAAAAAAAAGTATGAAGCTTTCTTTCGTGATTTCTGCATATGACTGTGGGCTTCCCCCACTTCCCAACCCCCGTTCTCCATCAGCTGAGGAGGTGAGCCAGCTGCAAGGGCTGTTTCAAGTTGGTATCGACATGCTTTTGGAGAGCAAACATAGCATGGGATTTCACTAACAGTACTTGCATGAATATTGTTTATGCACGTGAGGCATGCCGTGTATGATTTGGCAGTCTGTCTAGTTCTGTCCCCAGGATTCTCTCTATGACTTTTTTTCCAGTCATGGACTCAAACCCACTTATGATCATAATTGTGGTGGTTTAGCCCATTCCTGGAGAGTTTATGAGGTGGGATATAGCATGGAGTTTTGCACAATTAGTGATTAGCCAGAGTTAGAGTTGTCATCTCACAGTTATTGACCATGTGCAGTCATACTTTCTGCATGATATCTGGGACAGGGGATTAAGAACATGTAATTCCACCATGGAAAACACACCATTTTCAGCAAGACAGTATTAGCACAGTATTGCAGGAAAAGGCTGGGAGTGTAAATTTTAACAGTCTGTCTTGGAGGCCATTTACGGATGTTCTGCTGAAATAGCCTATCTGTTTTCCATTAATTGTGGAACCACAAATCAGGATTCATGATACAGACATACTTCTAATGCAAAAAGAGTTCTAAATGATTCTAGAATAATTTATGTAGTCCCTATTAGATAACATAAATGAGTTATCCCTGGTAGTATGTCAACAATCCTCTCCAGGTTCTCTCCATAGAGTAAAGTCACAGGAAATTTTTCTTACCGCAGAAATGTCCAGCATGTTGCTGCTGGTCTTAAGTAATCATTTCAGATTCAAGACTTGAATGATCAACCTCTTCATCTGTGTTCTACTAAAACCAGCCTGAAAATAAATGCCAAGGGAACACATAAATTATAGATTAGTTAATTTACAGTAGAGATAGAGCAGCACTTACTTTCTGTCCTTGCATGTTGATTCTCAATACACCCTTCTGCAGTGATCAGCCTGCAGTCCATGAAACTGCATTGTTCACTTGAGCTGTGTCTTCTCTCTTACATGCAGGGACAATTGTCTTTAGTTTTTCTGCTCTTCTGTCCAGGTAGCCTTCCAAATAATCCTTCTTCTGAAGGGACAGACTCAAAAGAATTAACCCAGCCTGTGTAACCAAGTAGCAGAACTCCTCAGGAACAGACAACTTTCTGGGTTGCATCTGAAAAATCAAGCACTGTATTGTATATGTCCATATCCTAGGAAAAGTACATGGATTTTTTGTATGTGTGTTTTCCCTCCTCAGACACATCTGAGTGGGGACATCAAGCCAATCAGGAGTGGACCGGATGCTACTCAGTCATTGGTTACCTCACTGAAGATACTGGCAAGACTTTTGGGGTGAAATGAGAGTCCTGGCTAAGAGGAGCATGAACGTACTTAGAGGACCTCAAGGACTGTGGCGAGACCAAGTGGCACCAAGTAACGCTCCACTGGCAGTTCCTGGAGCAGGAATTCTGGGAGAGAGATGGACAGATAGCTCCTGTTGGAGCATTTTGGCTCTATGCTCTTCCCATTGCCCAATCAGCGGCCACTGAACCAGCCTCTGCTAATGATGGGGAACGGAGGCCACCTTGAGTGCGACCCCTTTTCTTCCCCTCCCCTCCCTTCAGATGAGTAAGAATAGCTTGGCCTGCAGAAGGCGAGAGCAGAGGACCATCTTTCCACCTCTGTCTCTAGTGCCTTTGAATTACATAGGTCAGGAAATGCAGTGCAGAGAATGAGGATGGAGAAACCTGCTGAGGAAAGATGCTGAGAAGCAGATACTTTGTGGAAATCTAGATCCCAGTTCACTAAAATTCATGTTATTGTTTGCTCTGCTGAGGGAGAAGCATGTTGGCCTTCATTTCCTCCAAAATATATTTCCTAAATTAGAGGAAATACCTTTGGCCTATAGTGGCCCTATCTTTACTGTTCTCCCTGTTGCATGCTGGCATGGAATATGCCTGGGACTTTAGGTTTCATTACTGCTTGTAGGTCAAGATTGGCCACATTTTGCAGTGTTTCTGAAGGAATAAATATATTTAGTATGTTAAAAGTGTCTTATCTTTCTTGCCTCTCCTAGCTTTTTTTTATATTTCTTACCATTTTTAAGCACTCATCTCTCCCTTACTGGCTAGTCTTATGCAAACAGTGGTATTTCCCCATAAATTTTAGGCTTACGTGCACAGTGCACCTTCTACCATGTAAGCATGTCAGCCTCATGGATTCCTAGATGGCTGTAAGCAGTGGATCACAAATTCTGAGCTGGGAAGAGCTGACCTTAAGGGTCTTTCTTGATAGATATGAAACATGCAATGGGCTACCTCAGTGTCTGTGTCATTTGAGAAAGTAGTGGTAAAGTGATCCAATACAGCTTGCTTTGAATGTCCCTGTTGAATGACCCTGTGAGATCTAAAAGTTTAGTGGGATGGACCTAAAGTAGCCAGTCTGCTGGCACCTGGGCACATGGAAAATCACTGAGATGGGAACCTGACCTAGGTGTGTTCCTGTTTGTAAGCAGAAGGAAGGTTCTGACATGTCTGTGCAAGAGCTTGGCACTTGATCCTAAATAGTTTGACACTGAGACAGCCTGCAATAATGCAGATCTCAGTAATTTGTTTCTACCTCCCCATTGCTTTGTTAAACTTTCTTAGTTAACTGTTCTATAATGCTGGTTAATGTCTGTATGCTTTCCTGCCTCCTTGTGTTACACCTGTCCAGAAAACCAGCAGTAACAATTTATAAGCTCTGTGGCATGAAAAGTGTGGTTTTTATAGTCCCTTTGTTCTGTCTGGAATTTCACATAAGACCAAACATGATAGCCTGATAGTGGCTGTGGGAATGGGCGGCCTAGGCTGGGTCTTGCCTGCTCTTTATACTCAGTTTAATATCTCTTCATATTGTGTTTAGGCTTATAAATCTCTGATCTCCAAAATAAGGCATCTGTTGATTTTAATGAATGTCTAGATGTATTTGGTGCTTGAATGCAAGTGGTTTGACTCACTCCGCTTTACTACGCCTAAGTCTGTGACTTAAAAATTCAGTTAGATTTGTCCTTTCATACAGTTATCCAGCATGGAGACAAAGAAGTGGTGTTTCTACTAAATGATGTAGCAACTAGAAATTAAGGTATGCAATCCAGTTCACCTGTGTTCTGTTTCTAGGTGGAAAAACTAGCTGTGGATGAATCATTTCTTCTTACTGTTGCTGATTGCTGTATAATAAAGTTATGCCACAAAAAATTAAGCCCCTGTGTAACAATAAGCATGATGTGATGATGTTGAATGCTTGCATTTCACAGAATGCTCAGGAGTCAGACTTCAGGATACTGTGTGATGCAGCCACTCTCACGTTCTTCATCCAGTGTAAGCAGTTGTTGTAGTGGATTAAGGGAAAATGGAGCATCTGAGGAAGAGGAGAATTACAGGGTGGGTGTATGATCTCTAACAAACAGAGGCTACCCAGCCTGATTTTACCAAGTGCATTATTAAAACACGTCTTCTTTGCCCTCTCCAGGAGCTGACGTGCTCTCTTGAGGGCCCTCCAAAACAGGATTCAGTGGTTCAGAATATGTGGCTGGATGACAGTGACTGCACACCCAGTACTTCTAGCTCACCAGGTAAAAAAAGAAAGAATAAAAAAAAGAAATCCTCTACTTATGCTTCTAGAAGCGTATGGGAGGTTGAGCTGCATCCTTAGTATGCTGTACTTAAGACTTAAGAAGCATAGGTAGATGATAGAGAAATGGGGAGAGAAACTGGCGTGCAAATTTTAATGGGGAGAGAATGTTTCTGTAGCATGAATAAATAGTGCTGTACATAGTGCAGAAGGAGTTACTGTAGACTGCAAAGAATGTGTTTCTGTGGAGAGCTATGGTTGCTTTTCTGAATCAGTGTTAATAAACTAGACAGTTTAGATATGGGAATTATCTGAAGAAAGCAGTATGCTTCTCAGAGCAGCGGTAATTGGGTAGATAACCTGCACTGAGCTTTTTTTAGCTGGGCTCTTTAATCAGTCTTACTTGATTAAAGCTGTAGTAGTTGGTTATCAAGTCAGATTGGATCCATTCACAGTGCAGAGAGATGATTATAGTCTTCTTTTCTGTCCCATAGCAGGGGAGATACAACCTGCTGCCTAGGTTGTATCACCTGCACTGATCTCAGACCCTGTTTGCAGTTGTTGTTTCACTTTGTTAAAATAAACTGCTTTGGACTAAAGCATTTCATGTTGAGAATCAGCCTAAAGCTAAAATTAGGGAAAATTTAAATCAGTTTCAGCCTGTTTCTGAGAATGAGGCTGAGAGGACTGTGTAAGATTTGGGAAAGTATGATTGAGAAGACTAAGCTTTTGAGTTTGGGAAGTCATTAGAAACTGTGAAAGGCAAAACTTAGCAGTTGTTGCCAAAGACTGGAATAGGAGCATGTTGAGATGGTAAGAGATACGAGGGATGATGAGTATGGCAAGTGAGAGAGTTGGTTGGAAGGGATAGTGAAATCTTTATAGGAATTGTGTGAAAAGGGATTGTTGATAAAGATAACAAGCATCAGAAAGTGGAGCCAATTTACTTTGAGGATAGAGTTAGATCTCAGTCTCTGCAGCCGCCCTGTATGAGATATCAATAGTGGCCGTCAGATCCCTGCTTAAAATTGTCTGTATCCTAGCAACAGCACTGAGCATGTGATGCTGTCAGATGTTCTGCAGAGACCTCTGTTCTGTGAGATGTTTGTAAGATTTCTCCACTTTGCAGAACAATTCACAGCATGAGTGCTTGTATACTTAGAGACACAAGAGAACTCAAGGCGCTGGTGTTGAAACTCTGGGAGAACAGGAAAAACAAGTGGGATTATTGATCATGTAGAGGAGGAGGAAAGCCATGCCATATGCTACAATTAGGAATTGGGGTGCTATATATAAATACTGCCTGTTTTGAAAGAGAGACATAAAGGTGTTAAATGTGATATGAAAAAGAAACATGTCAGGGACCTTCACAACAGCAGACAACTAATGAGCTGCTGTTACGAGGCAGAAGGTAGGAATGAGCTTCAATAGGTCCTTCTTTTGAAAGCTTGGAAGAAGGAGTTCAGTGTCATCAGCTCAGAGCAAGAGTGATAAAATACTGTAAGGCCAGGAGAAATGAAACCTCCTTTGGAAGGGATCTGGAAATGACACCATAAAGGCAATAGTTGCTTTTTGCCTCACAGAGGGTTTTCACATGACATTGTCCAGGTTACCATTTCCACATATTTCTGGGATTATCCTGGGTGGGCCACAGCTCTGCTCACAAATTCACTTGTATTGCCTTTGTGGTACGATACTGAGAACAGGCAGGTGTGAGAAAGATGCATGCTTTCTAGTGGTCTCTGCTGCTCTTCTCAAGATAGTTTCCCTATCAACTGACTCCTTATTGTCCCACAAGTATATAAATCATGCATCACCAAGAATAATCACTGTAGAGAATGCGATATAAAGTTCAACATAATTTTTAGGTTTTATAGACTCCACTGTGAATGGCAATGATCTGATACTGACACTGCAAAACTGTCACTGCTTTCTCAGTACCTTGGCGTGGTCAGACAGCTGCACACTGCAGGAGTGGTGATTTTTTGCTGTACCGTATCTATTCTTACATCTTCAGTGCATACATGTAAAAACCCCAAGCCTATATACGGTTACACCAACAAACCCATAGGTTTTGTATGTGGGCTTCTGATTTATGCTAAGAAAACCATTGTTAAAAGGGATAAACATTATGGATACTTTTCTGATTGAAATCATCTAATCAGGACACTGCAGAGATGTAGTTAACATGTGTGAGGTACATGAGGTAGCAGAGTTGAGCTTGCATTCTCTAAGCACAAGGTGAAATCTTGCCCTTAGGAATTTGAAAATTTATTTCCAGAAATTCTGGTAGTTCTTGAGCTAGAAAAATAGAGGATTAAGACCAATTTGTTGTGCTAAAAAAAACTAAGGAAAACCACAGGGACTGTACATTTATTTTGGTTTTTACAAATACTAAAAATTTTCTATTTATTTACTACATCCAGTTCTGACAGACTACTAATTACCACAAGATCAAGTGTGGCAATGCATGTTAATATTCCTAGACAAAATTACATTTAAATGAATATTGGTAACTTGTGTTAATCTGTGCAACAGGGAAGAACTGTAATTATCCATAACTGAACATAATAAACTGAAGAAATGCCAGAGTTAAACTAAACTGAAAGCAAAGAAAGCCCTCTGGGACACAGAGAGGCATCCTGATGTTTTAGTTTTGCCCTTTACTGAGCTATACAGTAACTATTCAGCCACAGTTAATGAACTGTGTAAAATCAGACTGAATTGTGGGGTTTTTTTACAGAGAAACTTAAGACATGCCCACTGTAAATCTAGGTCTTACACTGCTGAATGATTCCAGAATTCCGAAGCCATGTACACATTCTTGGGTTCTCCAAATTGCCTTTCAGATTAAGAGAAAAATGATACAGAAAAAGAAAAAAAGTGTCAGCAGTCTGTAGTCATTATGTTCCCAGATAAAGTCATAGAGAGCTGCCCATTGCCAAAATATTTTCTGATTTGGCTTTAAAGTACCAACATGTCTCATATGCCAGTGCATATCACATGAGGCAGAGGTGACTTTCCTCCTAGCCTCAAGGGCAGGACATACATTCAGCTATAACTCTCCTTAACACTTTTAGTGTTATATTCTTAGAGATAAGGCATTCAGGTTGCACAGACGTATTCAGTAATGGCATTTCTTAGCTTGACTGCATGAATTGTCACTTACTGGAACCCGCTGTATTATTTTAAACTATTTTTTGTTGTAACATTAGACTGGTACAGAAATTAAAAACCGACTGGTGAAAACCTTTGTGAAGGTTGGAGAATGCCTTTATTACCCATTAGATAGCTATAGGTGTAGCCTCTTTAGGCAAGAAGCCAAAGAGCTGTGGCATTGAAAGAGTCTGGAACCAGTGGCCAGTGATGATTTTGAGTGAATGAATGAAGGAATGAATGAATGAATGAAATGAAAATAGTCACTTTCCCCGTGTTTCAGGCTAGAATGAGAAATAGGTCAAGGTAGCATTAGTCAAGTTGGGCATAGATACATTCCTTTCACTCTTACCTGTGGATGAGTCACAGATCTGTGAAAAGATTGGGGTAAAACCAGCTATATGTGCAGCTCCTGGGATACGCTCTTGATTATTTCTTTATTCTGTGCTTGGTTCCCTTCTAGGAAGCAGGTTGCTTCCTTCCAGCAGTGTTGCTGGCTCCACTGGAAAAGGAAAAGGCAGCAAAGCAGATGCTCAGCACCATAATCCAGTAAGTGCTTTAATAAAATGTTTCCTTCTCACTTGCACAGAGATAAAGATGGGAGAAAAGAGAGAAACTTTATTTAGGAGGCTTTGCTTGCTCAGGGTTAAAAGGGCAATGAGAAGGTGCTTGCAGAGGGAGGTTAAAGAACTGCCTTGTTCTGCAGGCATCCATTTTGTGCTGTGTGTGATGTCACCGCTGGAGGACTGTCTCGGTGCACACTGGGTGAGGAGCACAGGTAATGGACGTGGAGGAGCGCTGTAGGCCCTTGGCTCAGGATGGAGGCAGGCCCTGGGCTATTCCTGGACTCACTGAAACAGTGCATCAATTACTGCATGGCTCCACAGTAAAGACTTAGTCCTATACCTTCTTCCCCAAATGATCTTCCATGGCCAGCTGACTCTGGCCTGCCTAATGTACCTAAGCTCTCCTTTTCTTGGTTGCCTCCTCCCTCTCAGGGAACAGCATTTCCCATGGAGATACTGCTCTCTGCCCTAATCTAGGCACAGGTTTTGTCTCTTCCTTTTCTTTGATTGTTCAGTTTCCTTTGCTCAGATGCCATCTAGCTTTCTCTGTGTCTATCCCACTGCTTCTTATAGTTTCATTACTCTACAGAACCCCTTTCTTATGCTCATTTTGTGATATTTTGCCTACCTGTTCACTTGCTTGTTTGCTTTTAGCCTAGCATTGCTGGGACCTACTTGTCCACGCCAGTTCCACAGCTTTTCCAGACATGGGAAGTGGGACTTGATCTCCTGGAGAGATCTGTAATAGAGCAAAGGGGAACACACCTTCAGGTTTGTTCCTTACAATTCATAGTCCAGTTTTGCTTGTGTTGCTAAGTGTCTCTTTTTGCTCAATATTCCTTTCCTTGCTCATATCTTCTCTGGCCTGGCAGCTAAACAACATGCTGCCTTTGAAGTGGTGGGGATGTGAAGCTCTCAGGAACTAGTTTGGTATATAGCGAAGTAGAAGGGGTATCATCTTCATAGAAGAAAATTCTTCGAGCTATTCCTAAATATTCCCGAACAGCTGGTAGTTCTTATTACGGATGTTTAGATCCTCGGTGTTTTTTCAGTGCTCAGCTTTTAGCTGCCCTGCCACCTTGTGGCATTCAGAGCAGTCAGGTAAGCAGTCAGCAGTCAAAGTCAGTCACCACCACTCCCTGTGGTGTGGGAAGGCAGGTAAAGAAGCTGTTACTCATCACTGAGACTACTGCAATGCATGCTGCAACAAAGAGAAGTACTGAGCATGACAGTGTAGCTGTGCTCAGGAGCAAGGTTGTCTGAACAAGAGGCAGAGCTCCATGAAAGTTCTGCTCCCAAACAGGCAAATTTTGCTCAAAGTATGTAAACAGTCAGAATTGCAACAATTTGCAAACTCACTGATATAAATGCAAAGGCTGTGGTTTTGCATTTACTGGTGGTTATTACAGGCACTAAGCAATGAAAGGAAAATTCTGAGTTTGGATTTTCCTTATCTCAGTAGTGTTTTAAGTATTATTTTAGTACATGAGCATTTAGTTTCCACTGATTTGAAGTAGGTCTAAGGGCCTTTAAAATAGTTTTGTGAAATATATTGCATTCTGTAAGATTCATCTCATTTGGTACATCTGCTAAATCAACATTCTTCCACAAAGGCTGGTTATTTTTCAGTCATTCTGGTTCAAATGATTATGTTTCATGAGACCCGGGCTTTTACCTTATCTCGAGATGTTCCTTGAATTCTCACCAGTTTCTCATCAGAGTTCATTACTTCCACTAAAGGGCATTTACCCACTTTGAGACAGCAGTACTGGCTTAAAGTGATGTTTTAGTCATTCCATTTTATCATGACCTCAGGAACAGTTTGATAGCACAGATTGGAGACAAGCAAATTTCAGGACAGAAGGGGTAAAAAATTTCTTTAACGTGGCTTCAGGGGACTCGAGAAAACCTACGGTACCCGTGTACATGTCATTCTAACTCCTCTTGTATCTCACAAAGATTTCCTTAAGTTCCAGGCTGAATTTGCCCAAAGACTAATGTGTGCATTAGTAGAAAGGAGGAAGGAGTTCTTAAATTATAGGATACTTCCTGAAGAACTGAAAGAGGTGTAAGAAGGCAAGATTGTGGATGGGGGAACATGATACTCCCACAACACTTATAGCTGTAAGAACATGAAAGATACAGATTCTTTTTTTCTGATGCTTTGTTCCAGGATTTGCTGTTCAAGTGAACAAGTGTGAACATGCTTTACCTTTAAGTCCAGAAAAAGACAAAAACCAGAATTCCAGCTGCTGATAGTTCTTCTGCTTCATTCAGTGATGTATCAGAGACGGCCTGGGATCGTTGGGAACTCAAGCTTCATACAAATCAAATTAGTTTTTATGTGTTATTCCAATTCAGCCAATATAGGGCCAGGATCAAACTGTTTCCTTGGCAAATTTCTTAATTTTATTGTTTGCACACCTTTCTCTCTGCAGACTACGTGATGGGAAGTCCCTCATAGCCATATCCAAATCACCTTTGGATAGGCAGCAATTAGGGCATCCTTGAGGAAGCAAAATACAGTCTGGTTCAGTTACCAGCTAAATTTACATGGTGATCAACACTGTCCTGCGAAGACATTGCTGCAAAACTTGCATTAGCTAAAAACCCCTGCAAGGTCGGGGATTGGTGCCCAAGAATGCATGTGTTGGTGGTTTCCTCAAATGTCACACATTGCAGAGCAAGGTGTACAAAATACTGTTCAGGATGGGGACAGTTCCTTTGAAATACTTGACTGGTTCCCTAGACTTTTCTTTGGGCTTGAATTGTGTCCCCTCCGGTTGCCATGCTGCAAAGTAAAAGGAAGCATGAATACCTTCTTCTTCTTCTAGTGCTTCTAGTGCCTATATAGTATATTGGATTTAAAATAAAAGAAGAATATAGCCAGCTTCTCTTAGGTTGTGTGTGTGTGTGTGTGTTTACAAAAGACAAGCAGGAAGACATAAGTAAGTCCAGAGATTGCAGTCCCATTACAATTTAACCCTCATGTTTTTAGGGTAAACAAAAAGAGGACTAACCAGAAAAGAAGAATGTTTGATCTGCAAGAAGTTAAAAAATTAATGTTTAATCTTTCATGTTAATCTGTTGAAAAAAAGGAAGCACATTTATATTGGTAAAGACCTCACCAAACTGTACTACTGGCAAACCTTGAAATTCTTCCTAATTAGAGATGAGATCAAGCTGTAAAATTAACTGTTATGGCTCAGAAAGCCATCTCTCCATAAAATTGGATACATTCAGATAATCACTGAAGATTGACTGTGTGTATGTATATATGTATTTTCCTTCTTTAATACTTCCTCAGGAGTTTTCACAGCTTGGCGCTTGGAGCTGGTCCCAACCATTTTTCACCTGCAAGACAAACCAGCACAAGAGTTAGAATTTAATACACAGGAGTAATTGGGCAGTCATGTTTCTGCAGCAGGATGACTGTTCCCACTCTTTCGAATACAGATTTTTATATGGTTTGGAATGCTTCAGACAGCTGCATAAATCCTTCACTGTCTAGAAACAGCTGAAGCTGTACAGAAGAATTTTTCCTCTGTTAGATGAGAGATTTGGTGGGTCTGGAGCATTGCACATGAGGGTCAAACCAATTCTTTTTAGGACTCCTTTTTGGGGGGGCTGGGGACTAAGAAAGAAAAAAAGGGTGGAAGGCTGGGGAGTCAGAGAAACAAAAAGAAAATCTGAGTAAGTTCTTGGAGTTGAGACTAGAAATCAGGCCACAACATTCTAATCACAACTAGTGAATACTGTAGTGGGTGTTGGGTACTCATCTTCCTCACTCTCATTTTATGGAATCAGAAACCCATCAAGAAGGGGAAAAAAAAACACAAAACCTCAAAAAATTTCCCTTCTGTTTAAGCCTATGACTAATATTAATTTACATTAATATTTTCTGCTGAATTTTTTCAACAAATGCATGAGAGCTAGTTATGTGCATAACTCTTTCTAGTAACATACTCTCTCAAGTGCCAGATCTTGAGATCAACAGTCAAATGCCCTCTAACCCATTAAAACAGGTGACTTGAGGTTTTTTATCACAGCCTATTTTAATCTCTTCAAAAATTTAAGGTGTGCATTCTGTTGTAGGAAAATGAAAAGGAGGATGTTCAATATATGAATATCTGTTACAAATTTGTGTAGGTAGGCACTTAAAAGTTATGCAAGGTATGGATTGGGGAGCTGTAATAATGTGCTTTTTATTAAGAAGATAGAAAATGAAAATGTTAAAACTACAAAAAAAAAAAGGCAGCATCAGCCACAGTCTTAATTAGTCTTAATCTTAGCCAAGATCTAATGTCCAGTACCAAAAGGTTAAATATGAATATTTTGAAAACTAGAGAGTTTCAGCTGTAATTGGAGAATGGCATGTGGAGCAGAAAGTCTTGAAACATACCGAGAGAAGATGGAGAACTCAAGTTATAGTCCTTTTCCAGACAGGAAGTATGTTTGGTCACTCTAAGTGTACTGAGATAGATTTCAGTCAGCAGTTTCATTCCAGGAAAAGGATGCCCAACATTAGTTAATATTTGAAAGACCTTAAGAGTGTTTTATTCAGCTGCATTATGTATTTCATTAAAAGAGGGTGAAAGCATGAAACCAGAAGTGATGTTATTAGGTAGACTCACCTATAACGCTGCCTAGCAGCTCTAAACGATCAGAGCCAAAAAAGAGATGAGGTTTCCCATTATAATGTGCCACAACAGCAGGCATCCCAAATGCCTATTAACACCATAGAGATGAAACAGAGAATGTTATAATGAGAGAATTTTTTGCAGACACATCATCAGTATTCAGGAATAAACCCCAATAACTTTGACTTTTTTTCCTCCTCTTCACCTTCTTCTTCTTCAGTCTAATGAAGCCATCAGAAAATAGGTGACTCTCCAGAGCTTGTGTGCCCCTTTTGAAGGAGCAAAAAAAGCAGCCTGATAAATCCACAGTTCTATTTCAAGTAGTGATAAGTGGTATCTCATAGTACTGGTCCCCTCCTTGCTGTCCAGCTGGAATGACCTGAATGGGTCAACCTGGTTTTCGCATATGACAGTGAGATTACCAACAACAGTGAGTTAACTTTCACACATTCAAAAAGCAAAGAGCACCCAACAGAGATGGTCTGTATAGTGCTTTCTAATCATCACCTTCATTGTTACTTGCTTCCCCATATTCATAATAGGGGAGGAATGCACAGCTGTGAAGCCCAATGGCATTGGAAGCGTCTCACCCCATATTTCACTGCTTCATCTGTTGTCTGTTTCAGTCGGTCCTTCACTGTAGGTGATGAAATCATTTCAAGTACTTTCTGGGAGAGCTCTGATGATAGCCCAGCCTGTCGGGCAACCTGAGAAAAGATGATATAATTAGGACTACCTTATTAGTAAATAATTCCTACTACAGTCTAATTAATTTAATCTTCAGTATTATCACCCAAGGTCTATTGCCAAAAAAATTTCAAAATACTCTTCAAACACTTCTTGCTGTATGCTCAACCCATTCATCATTTAACAATTCTCAGGTACAAAGTAGAAGAGACATTTTAAACTTCCAAAATCTGCACATTTTTTTTCCAGGAGTTCCTAAAAATAAAAGGGAAAAAAACACCCCTAAGTTGAACCGCTAATACAATGACTCATAAATAAATTACAAAATAAATTACAATTACAAAAACCCCAAACTGGTGTTATGAAAAATAAAATCTTACTGTACAAGTCTATCAAGACAGAAACAGTTTGTATGGCAAATGTGGTCACATGGACCCGACTGCATGAAAGACACAGAGGTTAAACAGTTGCTGGTATTACTGCTGTATCTTTTTCACCTCTCTGTGCCTCTGCCACACAGGAAGGAGGTAACAGCAGCCAAAGTTAAGGTCTGATGTTTATCACGTAACACTGAGATTACAGTTACTTTTAATAAAGTATTTCACTAAAAGAAAAAGCTTAACTTGCCTGCCACCCACCTGAATGGCATTCCTTTATTTTTCTTTTAAAAAAAAAACACAAAAAACCAAACCAAAACCAAAAACAAACCCACCAAACCAACCAAACAAAAAAACACCAACAAAAACAAACCAAAACGCCAACACTGCATATGGACCAGTAATCCTGCACATGCAGGTATTACTGATTCTTTCTTTCAATCAGTTTTTTTTTGTTTAGCATCTACATTTTCTTGTACCTTCTCCCACTTACACATCAGGGACATTGGGAGCTCTTTTTAACTGTGCTTGAACAGGAGATTAAACAAATGTAGCACTGGACTAGAACAAAATGCTGTGTATGCTTGATAGCCAGAGTTTTCAGACTGGAGTATTTACACTGCAAGTATTAGATTGCAGTGATGATCTGGTCCTCACCATTTTAGGGCAGAAAGAATTCTTAGACAGACTGAGGCAGAATTCAGACTATACACTGCTGCTATAGCAATTTATGTGAAGTTATTGCTGACAAAAATAAAGAAGTAAAAAAATGCTAAGGAACTGTTCTCAAGTAAAAAACATTCTATTTTTCTAATTGATGTGTAAAATAAATTCACCTATAATGACTCAGATGAAAGGGTTAGGACCCCTCACCAACCTTTTGATGGCAAATTTCCAGAAGAGAGGAAAGCCTAGTACTTGTTGCAGGGGTGAATGAAGACAGACACAAACAAACAAGAGGCCATCTACTTGTCTGCCTCAGTGAACATAGAGGGACACTTATTGACTGCCAAACAGTGACTAAATTAAAGATCTTTCTGAGTGTGAAGTCTGTGATTCTGACGTTCTGCATGTCCTTGCTTTATTTAAATAATGATGGATTAAGAGACTAAATGGGAAAGCTCTGTATATATTTAAGTCCTGGGTCTGGTTGGGATGGAGCTACTTTTCTTCACAGCAGCTCCTATGGTTTTGTTTCAGATTTGTGACCGAAACAATGCTGATAACATGCTAATTGGTTTAGCTATGGATGAACGGTGTTTGCACACCGTTGTCAAGGCATTCTCTGTTTCTCGCTCTGCCCCTCAGTGTGAATAAACTGAGGGTTCACAACATGCTGGGAGATGACACAAGGCAGATGACCCGAACTAACCAAAGAGATAGACCATGCCATGTAACAGGCTTAGCAGTAATGAGTGAGGAAGAAGTTTAAGGAGGTTTACCTCCTTTTGCTTGGGCACTGGCTGGGCATCAATCTACCTGTAGGAGGTGGTGAGTGATGGCCTTTGCTTTGTTTTCTTTCACTTTTCTTCCACTTCTCTTTTGCTTATCAAGCAATTTTATCTCAACCTACAAGTTTCCTTGCTTTTATTCTTTTTTACCTCTTCCCCTGTCCTCCTGGGCAGCGGGAAGAAGCAAGTGTCTGTATGGTGCTTAGCCGCCTATCAGGGTTAGCACACCATGGTTTAATTAAATCCTTCAAATCTTGCCTCTTGAAAAGGGAAAATGCAAACCTTTGCTGAAATTCTGGTAAAAAAGGTACACTAAGAGGAAGCTGAACTGCAAGGACTAGACTGGGGGAAAAGCAAGACTGCAAGTTTCAAATTTCAATTAGGGATGTTGGACAGGAGAGACTAGTCATAGACAATTCCTCTCTTTTCTTCATATTCCAAGAACTTACAAAATAATGTAGAAAGGAGAGCCCTTGAAGAGGATCTCCTGGTATATGAACTTACATGCCATGACAGCTTTTACTGTAATGAACAAAATCTAAACATCAAAAGAAAATACATCAAGAGTATAATTTCTAAGCATACAAAAGGCAATACAGGACTGAGCTTAACAGAAAGCCTGGCTCTATCACTCCATGCAAAGTCAGCTTCCCCAAGGTGTTGCATTTTACCTGAACGCTTCATATAGCAGCAATACCTCAATGCATTCTGGAGAAAGGGTTTGTACTTTCAAGACTGTTAATAAAGCAGTATTAATAGATAACTAATTGTCCATCCTGGGTATCTTGCCACATGAATTAACAAAAAAAAAAAGGGGATTCTGGTTCTGAATGTGATGCAAACATGGCAAGAAAAAAACCAAACACATTCCAAACAGAGCTGCTAGGCAATTAAATCCATTTTTTTCTACCTGAAATTCTACAAAACTCCAAGTGTTCATTTGACTAAGCTGTCTTCATGTTTATTACTGATCCAAGTCATCACTACGAGTCTGTGTAAGAAATGCAGAAGCACCAAAAAAAAGACACTTACAGTCAATATATTCTCTGGCTGACTGATATCTTCATGCTGATAAAAGAATAAAATAAGTAAATCAGTACTTAAGAACACAAGCTCACCTCTGGACTTGAAAGCAAGTTTCTACGAAAACAGAAATAAACCCAATAGTAGTTGCTGCAGAAATTTCCTTAGAAAAGGTATTAAATCACCCAATCTAGAAAGTTTTTTCTGATAGGAACCACTGATCCACTCAGCCTGGAGGACTCACCATATATATCTAAAAGAAGTAAGTTAAGTTGACTATAAACTAGTTCATTTCAGAGTGGCTCCTGAACCTCTATGACCTTAAGTTCCTCCTATTACTCTTCATTAAAAGACATTTCCTTTCTCTTGCTCGAATTCCACATTTGAATGATGTGGGACAGGAAGGGTGACAGAAAGGATCAAAAAGTTGGCTTCATAAAATACTGACCTGTGACCAGAAGCGTATCCAGAACTCCCTAGATAAGGGTTCCAAGTACTCTGGTTTTGTCATATCCATGGCTGTGATAAAGCGCATGGCTGCAAGACTGCCTGGGGTTAGTGGGGAGACAGAGAAACATAATGAAACAAGGCACAGGTTCAGGCACAGAGATGGTCTGCATGAGTGCTACCTAAAAACAGTATGATCTCCTGTAACAGGCCTGATAAATCCACAGTCTGTAATAGTAAAGCTTCTGTTGATCCACAGTTATCTCCCTATGATATTATGTAAATAGTATCATTCAGAGCTGTATTTCTCCAGAAATTTCTTTTATGGTTAAAAATGCACAGGCTTCATATTACTCATAGATACCGAAAAAGGCTGCGGACAGGGAATTAATTTTCACCTTTACTGTTAGGGAGAACTTGAACCAGAAGTGTTGGAGATGAGAAATACCAGCTAAACTAAGTCTCTTTCTTACTTGTTTGAAAGATACGTTGGAAGTCATCTCCGGAAATTTTTACAGGCACTTGGTAGAATTTTGCCATCCTTTTTATATCCTTCAGCAGGTATTCGGCACGCTTTGGTAACATTGCTGGTGGCTTGTTACCTTTCAGGAAAACGTTGAGATTTGCAACTGTATTATAACACTGGACAAACCAACACGGCACAACTTAGACTTCGTGTGTACATGAAGAAGAGTATAATTTCATATTCGCTTACTGAAACATACTCAGCTTTTCCAAAGAAAATGCTAGGATTTAAACGTGATTTATTTTGGTTTTGCACAGATCAACCCTTTTAAGATAGCAGAATCAGATTTAAACCAAGGTACAAATGTCCCAGCAGGGATTTATGTTGATTCAGACAAATGACTTTTAAGATAGACAACTACTAATGCACAGGCAAACGGATGCAGAGACTTGTTAATTTCATGATCTGTAAGTCTCAGTGATCAATTTGTTCTAATAAGGCCATGAGTACTGTTTTAGAGCATACTTGGATCCTTCCTGCATATTACAAAGTGCAAGGGTTCCACAAATTAATTCTGATTTCAACTCAACAGAAAACTTTAAGGAAAACACTCCATATCAAATTATTATTATGGTGTTTTAGAACTGATGAGCTTTGGCACAGACTGCCAAAGTCTGTGTAGTTAAAACAGTATGTATGAAATGCTTTGTGAGTGATTTCTCAATCACTACCAACCTCCACAATCCTATGGTTAATTTGTTACTGGGCAAAAAATTAGTTTAAAGCTGGCTCTGTGGGCTCTTCACTCACCAAGAGCTTGCCACGAGTGCCCTACTAGTGAAGAAGGTGCTTCCCTACAGAACTAATCTTTGTGTTGCCTACCAGTTAGTTGCATTATGCCACCAAGGAACGCTGGACGGAAGCGCAGGTCAATATTCCAGATGTGCTGGTACCGGCAGAGAACCTGCAACATAAAAGAGCAAGTGATGGATTAACAGTCAGAGGTGTCTATAGAGCTGTGTGCAGGTAAGGCAGTAAATAGACACTGCAGATAAATCCTTTTCTATTGTATCAGTGATAGCCCTAAAGCCTTTTCTGGATGCTGCCAGAGAACTGATCTCAGAAAAACTGAGAGGACCACATTTGTATCATGACTGTAAAAGTCTAAGCAGGAATAAATAAGGGAAAGATTAAGCTCATGAGTGGACGCTCGCACCTGTTAAACATCAAAACTATCTCTGAAGCAAAATGTTCAGCAGCACCTCCCGCACAGGCACAGGCCACGCTGCCGTTTGGCTGCGACGCGCTTCCTTGGCGTCCCTGGGTTTCAACAGGCGAGGAAGAAACCCAGACACCCCTCACAGGCGCAAGAAGAAATAACTGCGAGGCGGGAAGGGCACTGCCTGCAGCCGGCCGGACGAGCTGCCCTTGAGAGGCCCTTCGGAAAGGGAGGCGGCGACGGGAGCGACCGGCCGGGCACCAGCGGCCACAGAGACCCGAGGCGTCCCGGGCAGGGCCTCCCTCCTTCTGCCGCCCCCTCACCTCAAAGCCCAACCAGGAGTAAGGGGAGATCACATCGTAAAACAGCTCCACGACCGTCCGGCCCATCCTGGCCCTGTCCCGTCGCTCCGCTCCCGATCAGGCTCCCGCAGCAGCCGCAGCAGCAGCGCCCCGGGCAGGGAGCGGGGCGGCCCTTCCGCGGGCTCCGCCCCGTCCTTTCCGGAGCCGCTGCGGGATCTGGTGCCTTAGCTGTCTGTCCTGGTAGTCCCGGCCCGGGAGGAAGAGGAGGGGTGGGGGCGGGAGCCGCGGCTTCGCGGGGGGCCGGGAGGGAGCCTGTGCCCTTCTCCATGGCGAGGCCGGGGGAGAGGAGGCTCCCGAGGAGGGAACCCAGGAGCTGACTCAGCGGAGCAGTGCAGCATGTTTTCCCGGGAGCACGGCTTCCCTGCCGGATCAACAAACGATTTATGTGCAGCTGGCCATTTTGTCCCCGTACCCTCGCTTTTCCCATACTTGTTCCTCCTCCATTCACGTAAACCCTTCCCTTTTCCCACCTTCGGTCCCTCCCCTAACCATCCCACGAGAAGTTCTGTGCAACGCCCGAACGCTGTCCCCTGCATCCTGTCACGTGCCACAGTCCCCTCCCCTGAACCGCGGCTCGTCTTAGTGCTGAACGTGGTCTGGAAGATTCTCCTCATAATTCTTCTGGCTGTAATCTTAATTTTCAACAAAGCAGCTTTCTGAACTAGGAGTAACTGTAACTCAAGGATATCTGAACTCCCGACAGTAGTTTGTGACCTGTCACTGAAGTCTTAACACCAGTGAAACAATAGTTAAGAAAGGATTTCGGAGAGAGCTGGGAAACACCAGTGTGAAGTCTTTACCAGTCATATTGGTGGAGATAGTGGGGGGAAAAAGAATTAATGAACAACTGAATTTAAAAAAAAAAAAAATCATCTATTTGGAAGAATTAGTAGGGCCTTTCCAAAGAAAAATCCTACCTTGCATTTTTCTCAAGGGGTCAAAACCACTGCAGAGTGTGAATTTAACGGATGCTATAAGTCACTGCCTCAGACATCCTCTGAGGTCTGGAGTTTCCTTTTTCTGGGCCGCTGGAGCCTATGGATGTGACTGCTGCTTTCCTGTGTGCCAGTTCAGCCAGTAGAGAGCCTGAGTGTGTGTCCCAGAGAGATTCATAGGTGCATACAGGACACTTAACACAGCCGCCTACACAGACTGCAACAAGCAGTGATACCTATAACTCCACTCACAACCAACAATTTCCTTTTGTTCCTGATTTTTTCAAAAACTTTAAAGATGGGTTTGTAATGAGCTAAGTGTTAGCCTGATTCTCTTGGTTTTCATCCTGCTCTTTAGCATCAATGAATGTTTCATTGTTTCTGATTTAATAACTTGAAGTGATCTGTTACTTATACATAATTCTGTGTGCCTCTGTTTTCATCCCCCAAAATAAGAATTTTGCCTGGTAGATCCCACAGTTAAGCCACTTCACATCTTTTATTTTTCTTGTGTTCTGTTAATGTGCTCTCAATATAATTACTCCAATTATCCTAAAAATGGCCCTGTGCGGGTCCCATTTAGGTGTAGCCATAATGCTCTAAGAGTTTGGCTACAAATTTTAACACTGAATGCATTCCCAATATCAGTCCACTCATCCCAGTGAGGATTATATAACCAGTCACCTGGGGAATACTCAGTTTAACTGGATCATGTCAATGACGTCAGTTGTTGCCATCTCTGAGGCTCCAGGGATTCCTTCTTCTGGTCACTGCCTGGTGCCACCAGAGAGAAGTTCTGTCCTGTGTAGACAGTTCTGACAGGGATAAAATGTCTGCTACACCTTTTTCTGGCATAGAATTGGTTGCCCCTGTCAGTTTCTGCTGCCTTTTCCTATTCCTTGCAAATGCTCTCTATTTCTACTTTCCCAGTTTTTCTGTTAGTGAGTCAGGAAAAGTAGATAGCATGATGCAGTTAAATCACATGGATGTATGCGTTTCTCTCCTTCCATCTCTTACAGCATGACTGTCAGGCCTTGTTGATGCAGTTGCAGAAGCAATCAGCAAGAATTCCTTTTTCAAAGACTTGGGTGAAACAGAATTTTGATTATTTTCTTCCAGTTCATTCTCCATTCATAATAATCCCCAGAAAGGTGTCGCATGTATCTGAGAGGAAAAGCATAAATTTGAGAACTTTGAACAGTTTCTAATAAGAAAATATCGTAATTTAACAGATTAACTCAGTAGAAAAATAATTGCAACTACAATATTTAGAAATAAAAGCTAAAAATGTTCAGGCAGTCTTGGCAATAAGAAATCATAAGGGAAATTTGAAAGATTTTCTTAAAAGTCATGTTTGTTTATCTTATAAGTATGTAATCACTTCTCTACAAATAAACCAAACTTATGTAAACTAATCCTAAGTGTAGGTTGTTCTGGTTCTGCTACTAGTGGATTAGCATTTTATGAACAGAGGTGTATTTCCAAAAGTGGTCAGTACAGCTCAGCAGCCTCTATCAGCATCCCAGCTCTTCAATGTCGTCATAGCCTGTATCTTCAACAGCAGGGGATGAAGGTCTCTCAGCCTCGGGGGTCCTGTTTCTACTAGGACTCCGGTCTGAAAACATGAAGGGAAGAACACCGAGATAGATAAATGTACACGCTGCATTACCTTTTTATGGTTGCACAGCTGTCATTTGTCTCCTCTAGAAATAAGAACCTTAGATATGAGTGACTGTGAAAGACCTGAGAAATGCTTATGTCATTCTGCCTTCCAATAACAAACATAACATATCCAAATATCAAGCTTGCTGTTTACAGAAAACAGGTCACTGATCTGACTTTAAACATTTCTAATAAAGGCAATTCTTCCTGATAGTGGTTAGATAAAACCTAGCTAATCCCCTGAGGTACCTTCCACCTTGATTATCATCGAGTTCAATACGGAAACTATAGATTATGAAGACTAACAGCATTGCTCTTCTAGCCTCACCTGTCTGTGAATCCTTGTTTCTGTCACATTCTCCAGTGTTCTCAATGATTCCCTGATCATTCTGCCCGTAAAGAGAAGCATCTTTATGTCCAGGAGCTTCTGTGGCGTCATCATAACCATTTTCCAGGGCATTTTTAGGCAGTGGAGAGATCTCTGGAACAGTACAGGTGTTAGTTATTACAGGGAGAGTTCTTCCACTAGAGAAAGCAGTAGCTGATGATCCAGCAATACAAGGCTTTAATACTGACATGTCTGTACTTAACTGGAATCCATCCCTCAGAGAATGTTAGTTTTCATAGTGTTATGGTATATACATATACTTACATTATACTTATGTGTATAAACACAAAAATAAAGCACTCCCATTTTACTTTTTATGTAGCAATCAATACTCAATCTGAATAAGAAAAAGAGATCTTTTTTGGAATAATTATTTTCTTTATAAGCGTTTCAAAACAAGTAGGGAAAAGCTTTTAGTTTATTTTTAACTAAAAAAAAAAAATCAATATTAGAAAAGCAATAGAAAATAAAACTAGTGACATGGTGCAGCAGAGGCTGATATATGGGCAACTGAGATCCAAAACTGCTTGTGCCTTTTGCAGTTGATCTCTTGGAGACTAGGCAGCAGCTAAGGGAGCTTTTTGATCAGTTCTAGGAAATTTCAGTTCTTCTTCAAACACTTGCTCTCCTTCAGCTATTTCAAATTTTAAAAAACCAAAACCAAAGCAAACAAAGCCCCACAGATGGGAATCTGCATTTTCTTCAGATCTCTTGGATTAAAATTTCCTAATCAATTCAAATTGTGTGCCAGTGTTCTTATTGGAGCATGTCTTTCCTCTGTCTTAATTCTCCCCATTTTTCTCAGAAATAAAGCAATAGTTTGCAATCTATTACAGTTGAAATTTCTGGGAGAAGCAGTTGTCAAATTGTTGGATACATGTGACTGGATCCTGTGGAGTGTGCAATACTACCAGCAAACAGTTATTTTGAACTTCTCATAGAGAAGAGAAAACTAGCACTTGTATATGAGGTTGTATGACATTCTTCCACCACAAGAATTAAAAAGAAAATTTTGGTTCACGTCAAAACATCACTAGCACATGAAGTGCAGCAATGAAAAAGTTTTAATCACTAATAATGCTTTCAATGTTAAAAGCTACCCTGATCTGGGGTCGCTTTTTTCGTACGATCCCCATCTTTTATTACCTTGAGTTGCTCCAGGACCATTTTCTTCATCATTGTCACCTCTATAAAACTGTACCTTTGTTTTTGAACTCTCTGAGTACGAATCTAGGCAAATGAGAAAGAGTGTAGTATAAGATTAAACTCTCCTTAACTGCTAAGACTGCATCATGAGAAAAAGAGCAGGCTGGAGTAATACCACACAAGTTCAACAGATTCTTTGGCAGTCAGCATTACTCCTGCAAGGCTTACAGTGGAATAACCAAGAATCCCTCGGGGGGGGCCCCATGACACCTCTCATGGCCCATGGGGGAGACAAGCCACAAAGGGAGAAAAGCAATCCCCAGGAGGAAGCCTACAGGGCACAGTTGCTGTCAGAGAGATGCAAATTATTCCTTTATTTGCCCCTGCTTTAAATAATTGCAGCAAGAGGCTTGTGTTTGTGTGTTTGTTCTGTTTGTTTTGTTTGACCTCTATGGATCTTTGGCCTATGGCTACACAAAACAAATTGTCCTTAGGAGAGGAATTGGCAGAGCCCACTGGGCAGGAAACTCCTCTCCTCAAATATAGTAATTTTTAGTTTTCCAGTAGATTTGGGAGCTACAAAGTGTCAGACTATGATCAGGGCCACCAGAAAGAGCTTTCCCTTGAGAAGAGCAAGACACACAGACCTGAGAGTAAAGTCACGACCTGCTTTTCCCTCATCAGGTTATAATCAATCTCTTCATAGACAGCCTCGGAGAAGGGGTCATAGGATAGTCTGAAATCTGAAAGTGAAAGGTAATGATCACTCACACAGTCTCTGCTTATACTCGGGTTGGGATCTTGAAAAAAACAAGTGCCCTAAAGGGGCTGTATGGCCCAGCAGGTACCTAGAAAGTCCCCAAGACGTGCTGACTGAGGAGAAGTACTTCTGGGCTATTTCATTGCCCAGAAAGTGAGTGAAAATCTTGGTATGCAGTTCATCTCAGCCATCCATCCCCTCAACCTCCCCAGCCAAGTAAACACTTGCCAGCCATGTCAAGGAGGCATTTCGTACCAGTCCTGAGAGACCCACCTCTCTGCTGTGCCCTGGCACGTTTGATCTGTCCAGCAAGAATGGCAAGGACCAGGCAGAGAAGGGTCCCCAGGATAATGCAGAAGATGACAGGCATTGAAAGTCTTGTGCTATCTGTTGCAGGGCGACGGGGGGGATCTGAATGGAAATGAAAAAGAAACAGGGAGGGAATCAGATATCCCAGAGAGCCGCTCCTCTATAGCTGCCTGCTGTGCCCATGATAGGAGGGTGAGGCAGGTCACCTGCTGCCCAGTTGTGGGTCCTGCTCAAGCAGATAAAATTCAGCATCTGGGGATAGTGCCACTTGGTTTTCCTTTACAGAAGGCTGCAGCAGATGCTTTCGGGTGAGCTGAAATAAACTGCTGATTTACTTGCTAGGTGACATTAAATTGTCATTTGATGGGAGAGAGAAAGGGGGAAGAAGGAAGAAGAAATTTACCTGCTCTAGTGGGTGATGCTGTTGTTTCTGTCATACCTGCAAAAGGAAAGTGAACCCACATTAAGGAAGAGACAAGTGTGAAAAACAGAGAGAATATCTTCATATCATTTGTGAGTTCCTGCAGTCAAAATTATGAAAGGGCTAGTCACTGGGAAGTACAGCTGATGTAATGATCCTGTACCTGCCTCCTCCCCAGATGTGTGTAATAAAGGACCAGTCACTAACCAGAGCAATTCACAGCAGCATCTTCCTTATGATCACAGTTTTTGCCAAACAAAGACATGGCAGGACAGTCCCAAAGAGACAGCTCTGTTCCTTTACAGTGCACCTTCTCCAGCCAGATAGGACCGGTCCCTTCCCCAAAGGCAGCTTCACTCAGAGCAGACACAGCAAATCCACAGCCCAGCTGCCTGCATACAACGTTAGCATCTGCCATGTCCCAGGTGTCATCACAGATTGTTCCCCAGGAACCTTGGTGCCAAATCTCCACTCTGCCTGAACATTCATCCTCTCCTCCTACGGCTCGTAACTTCTCCCTGTCTGCAAAACACAGAAACCTTCTGTTTTACTGAAAGAGTGGGAAGTTCAAAGAGACCAATAAGGAAAAACAGAGAGGTCAAGGTACCTGAACAACTTGTAGAGTTTGGACACTTAGCAAATGTGGCTGGAGATGTTGCCTCTTTTCTTCCTGCAGAATTTAAATAGTGAAGTAAATAATTTAATTATTTTCTGAAAAAAAGTAAGGGAGTGTAAATTACCTGAAAATTTACCATCAAGTTAATTTTTTCCTGAAGTATATTTGTGGCCTGCTTAGTTCTTGATGGATTGGTATTTGGCTATTGCTGTAAGTAAAATATTCTTCCTGATGGCTATGCTTTCTTTCTTCTCACCTGAGGCAACTGCAATCCCTTCCAGGATATCTGAATGTCATCTAGAATTCATTTATATTATAGTGAATATATGTGAATATAGATATTCATACCCAGAGGTATGAAATGCTGTCACAAGACCAGGCATTAGAAGTGGATCTTTAGAGCCAAACTGATTTGTACACTTGTCCATGGCTATGAGCATGCACATGTGTGCATGTATGTACTGATATGCCTCCATGTATGTAAAAACACATACCTGCCTCTAGACCTCTTGAGAAGTCTGATCCTAACTCAGATCTCACAGACTGACTGTGTATCATAGATTTTTGCTTTAAAAAATATGGAATGGCACCATCTTATTGGGGAACTCCTTAAGATATCCACCGGGTAACTGCACGCTGTGGCAATCATGTAATTTTAATTCGCTCGTTTACATCAAGGATGTAGATAAAAATGTTTCTCCCATTTGCATGAAACTAGAAATAATGTGTACCGTATAACAAGCAAACATGAGGTAATTACTGCAATGTCCCTATATGTGTGCATAGGTTAATGTCTGGGCAATCTTATACAAATGCATTTCTGATTACCAGTGCAAGAAATGTGGGTTTCTTCTGCTCGGTTATCACATGACTGAGGATCCCAGGGATCTGACTGACATTGCCAGAGAGAGCTGTGTTGCTCAGTACACTCAATGTGGTCCAGCCATGTGGGCCCAGAACCTCTTCCGTATTTAAAATCTTCTGCAATTTCCCCTCCATCTCCGCAGTCCAGATGTTTGCATACAGTTACTGCAGTGAGTTGAGTCATACGATTGGAACAAATGCTCCCCCATGTCCCATTGTAGAAAACTTCTAGACGACCAGCACAGTCATTGCCATTGACTAGCCTCAGAGCCAAGAAATCTGGAAGTGCAGACATAAAAATGGAATTAGAGGGCCTCATTCTGCTAGGAACTTGGCTGTGATGAGTGAAATCCAGATATGTATTACCATATGCTAGGGCTTTGATAGTAAAAGACATTTGGTCTTCCTCATACTATTGATTGCCAGCCACTGACTTAGTAAATTCAGCTAATCCTGATCCAGAGCTTGAATTGATATGTGCTGATTGGCAAAGGGCCAGTAGGCAGTTTTACCATGTAGTTGTGGTTGCTCTTCCCTCAGTGGTATTTAATCCTTGAACCTAAAATTCAGAACAACTAGTCTAGGGCATAACTTAAGTGATCTGTCTGCACTCACTTCAGTGACACTCAGACACCTTCTGCATATGCAGCTAGGACTTCTTGCTTTAGAGGGGAGTAGTTATTTTCTGCTCCTTTGTGGCTCTGATTCAGAGTGCCAACACTGTCTCTCACCTCTTGAGATGCTCAGTGCCACAAACTTCTTATGATGAAGGGATTTTTTTCCTTCCTGTGTATATAACCATTTTTTTTACAGTGCTAACTACCTGTATTGGTTCTACCTGTGTTGTGGAACATGGATGCTCCACACGCTCCAGTCCCTTCAGAGTTTGTGCTGGCTGCATCATGGGCCCTAACAGGCTGCACTCCCTTCAGGTGTTGTACCTGGATCACTGTGGGTCCTCCACAGTCTGCAGTCCTTTCAGGAGTGTATCTGTTCCAGTGTGACTTATCCACAGGCCACAGCCCTCTCAGAGATATACCTCCTCTGATATGGAAACCATGTCTCCAGCAATGTCTCTGTCAGTGTCTTTTTCCACTTCTCTTTAATTTCTTCTCTCTCTTGCAACTGCCACTCTGTCTTAAATATGCATGAGCAGAGCCACCATAATCTACTTCGATTTTCTCATGCTTTGGTGCACAATGGGTTGTTCTTACTGGTTTCAGAGCCAACTGCAACTGATTGTAATGGGGACACAGCCCCTTGCTGTGAAAATCTTTACAAAATCCTCTAATTTACTCCCCAAATATTCCACCACACCACACACATTTTGTGTGTGTGTGTATGTGTCTGCGTGTTAATGCAAAATATGGACTTCTGTAGACCCTTTGCATCTTGGTGGGACCAAGAGGATATGCTGACCAACTATGCTTGTAATCAAGACAGAAAAAGGCTGTCCAAGCAAGTCTCCACTATTCACTGCTTCCCCTTCATGTAACCCTCCTGTTTGAACCCACAGGCTAAGAAAAGGGTTTTCCAAACACACCTGAACACAGGACTCCAGCATCCTCTTTGTGTTGGCAGTTGTGCTGGCCCCATGCCCTAGAGGGACATGTCCAGAGATCAGATTCAGTCCCAGTGCAATTCACGTCATCCAGCCAGATCTGTCCTAACCCTTTGCCATAATGAGCAGAGCCAAATGCCTTGATGGCATGTCCACATCCAAGCTGTTTGCAAACAACATTAGCATCTGATAGATCCCAGTTATCATCACAGATGGTGCCCCAGATGCCGTCATGGTAAAGCTCCACTCTCCCAGCGCAGCGCTTTGTTCCATTCACCAGCCTGATTTGTCTGCTACCTGTAGGAGGAAAAACCAGCTGTCAAGTTGCAACACAACCAAAATGCACAGGTCAGCAGAATGGCTGCATTTTTAAAACATTTTTAAGACATCATGTTTTTGTTATATTACAATTCTTCTGCTATGGTTGCTTAGGGCAAACTTGTGTGAGGCTAAAACTGTATTAAGGGAAAGGCCTACTCCTCCCTCATGTAAATGTTTGAATAATTCCTATGAGATGTTGCAAAAAGGAGGAATATCTGATCATACTGAGTATATGCAGAGGACACCTTATCTTACAAAGCCAGAGAAGATATTCTTTATGCATACTCATTTAGTTAGACAGAGACAGTTCCTGTTACAGATGGGTTACAAAATCAGAGAAGACTAGAAACAGTTGTAATATTCTTTAGAAAGCCTGCAGGTATCTATAAATATAGAAATGGCACAAAATAAAAGCTATTTAATTCTCAAATATCAGTCAGAATGTGTGGCAATCATGGCCAAATTTGTACTCTTATGGCTTCTGTATTCTAATATTTCTTTTTGATTCTGGAAGATAAATTCTTTAAGAAATTCAGATGAAGAAAGTATTATGTAAATTACACATGCTTCCTTAGCTATCAGTCTCAGACTCATGCCTATTTGAGATCTGCTGAGACTGTGGCACAGGGTGGCCTGGAGCCAGCCCTAGGAAACATTCTATACCTTTCATACAGTAACTCACCTGAACAAATCACACCAACATCTTCAGAAACTCCCATTGGCACTGTCTGGTACTGGTAGGTTTTGCAGAACATCAGCTGAGTCTCATTTCCAGTACAGTGGACACTCCTTAAGCCAACAAGACCCATACCTCGCTCAGACTTTGGAAGGTAATAGGCTTTCTCGGCAGTTCCACACTGGAGCTGTCTGCATACCACCTGAGCATCCTTAATGTCCCAGTTGTCGTCCAGGACTCTGCTCCACACACCGTGGAGTGAGATTTCAACTCGCCCATCACAGCGGCTCTCACCACCTGAGAGTCTGAGTGATTCAGCAGGACCTGGGCTCAAGAGAGAGTTGGAAAATATATTGAAGAATATCTACTGCTCTTACTGTAGAATGAATACTGTAAGTATGAATAACTTGCAGGAGAGATATGGAAGACAAATTTCTATGTTGGTAAAAAATTAATTCTCGCCACTGATTAAGGAGACTGCCTGAGCTACGGCTTTGTTTGCTTTCGTGCACAAAAGGATCTGCAATGGGAAGCAAGAAAGGCTTCCTCAGCTCAGAGAATAGATCCTGTGGGGAGTCAGGTGTATCTAAACAATGTGAATCCCTCTACTAAATCAATTTACTATGCTGAAACAAAGGCTGGAGGGGTGGGGTAAAAGAAATGAAACAGTATTAAAGACAGGCTGACATACCAGACTTGCTTGTGAGAGCAAGATCACCAGCACTGCTCTGGTCTGAAGTTGCACTACCCATAAAAGGCCACTTCTGACTTACCTGAGCAAGTTACAGAGGCTGCTTCTTTGGCTGAACAGGTTGGATTGCCCAAAGTCACTTGAGCACAATCCCACAGGCAGGACTCTGTCCCTTCACAGTGAAAAGCATCTCTCCATATTGGTCCATTCCAATCCACTAAATGGTCTTCCATCTGGATTGACTTTGCATAACCACAGTTCAGCTGATGGCAGAGAACGCTGGCAGCTTGCAAATTCCAGTGGGAGTGGCAGAGTCTTCCCCATGTGCCTTCATGGCGGATCTCCACTATGCCAGAGCATGTGGTGCCATTCACCAACCTGCCACCTGGACACCCTGGATATGAGAGAAAGTGAGTACTGAGACTTTGCATTTGTAACTGCTCGTGGGCACAACCTGGAAGTGACTGGGAAATGGGAATGAGTTTTCCTTTTCATTCAGCAGTAAAAATGATTTCACTGGGCCACTGGAACTTCCATACTCATAACTAGACTTCAGTCCACCCTGTGTTACTTAGAAGGATGTCTAGAAATCAGGATCTGGTCCCCTTTACCATTTTTAAAATCAGGGCACTAGGTTTTGGGGCTCTGGGTTAACCAACAGACCTTAATTGTTTGGGCCAGCCTCACCTAGGGCCTAGAGCTATGCATCTTCAGAATACTGGTCCAAGCGTCACTTAAACCTGGACCAGGAATTCAGTGCCTTGCCTAAGTACGTGACAGGTATAGCTGTCTCCAGTCTTGTCTCCTGCTATATCTGGCTGTTCTCTCCAGCTGGACCCTATATTTGATTGATTGCTTTGCCTTGTGTGGGACTGTCCATAGACCTTATTACCAATACCTTCCTCTGTCCTCTCTGCAGATGCTTTAGACTGTGTCTTGGCGGTAAAGACTCTGCCTGTGCTGTGCTGTCCTCACTCTGGGCCCCTTGTGGAGTAGCCCTGCTCATGCTGTTCCCTCACACTAGGAGCCTTTCACAGAGAGCAGCCTTGTGGTACAGATAAAGTGCAGCCTTGACTCCTGTAGCAGCAGACAAAAGAGGGAACCTGACTCCACAACCTCCCTCTGAATTTTGAGTCGGTATCTTTCCTCAGAAAAGCAGTTTTTCAGTTCTCCTCTTGTACCTTTCCACTGCTCACCTGAGCATACCACACGGGCATCTTTTCCAGCAGGGCATTCTTCATGACCTAGTGCACGCACAGGACAGTCTCTCAGGTGTGGGTCATTCTTCTTGCAGCTGAATGTGCCGTTCCAGACAGATCCATTTCCTTTCCCGAAGGACTGTCCGCCTGGTATCAGTAGAGCAACTCCACAGTCTAGCTGCTGGCAGAGGACATTGGCAGCCGATAAATCCCACAGGTAGTCACAGAGGGTTCCCCATGTGCCTCCATGGAGAAGCTCTACTCTCCCTGAACATGTGGTACTGCCATTTGCCAGCCTGTACCCACCATAGCCTGCAGGAGGAATAAAGGAACTTAGCAGTTACTTTTTGGGTTTTTGTGCTATTGCACTGAAAATTGTAAGCTGCAAGAAACTAGGTGCAAGGAACTAGCACTCACTGTGTCTCAGGTTATTGGAAAGCATGTTAGACCAGGATATTGATAAGCCAGCTCTGAAAAAAAGGTCTGTATTGTCCATGTTGCAGCCTGCAATGCATGACTAAAAGCCTTTTGATTCTAAGTTCAGTCTCTCCTTTTCTGCTCTGCTCTCTCCTCCCCCACAGTACTGCTGCTACGTTGCAACATCTCTTTTTGCAGAGGCAGTTCCTACATCGCCTTGCATGTGGGAAACTCAGAGGAGGTGCTACCAGGAGGACTTACTCTCCCAGTAGTTGGTCATCTCATGTTTCCCAGTAAGCAGCAACTGCAGTGTGCAATTCTGAGCTTTTATCCATGCCCCAGCATAAGGCTCTGAACACAACAGGACATACTCATCAGCATATTCACAATAAATTAACTGCGGCATGGGTAGGACCATGGTGTGCTTCTACCAGCCCTGTGCAGTCCCTCTGCCTTCTCACACTGTTACTTCCTATCTTGACATGGTCCTTGCATAGTATCCCTGATGAGAGCTGGATTTCAGCTCTGAGCAGGGACTCTTGAGGGATAGAGATAGGAGCTGAGACCTGTAGATACCTTAACTGAGTTTTTTGGCTGCTACAGCTCCCCAGCCAGTGCTCCAGGTCACCGTGGACAGTGGGACAGCATCCAAGGCAGTCTTGAAACAGACTGCAGCCATTTGACTGGGAAACAGACGTGAACTGCAGTCCTTATCCAGGTTGGTTTTGTGATAGGCTGTTGCCAGAAGCTCTGCCCCATGCTTAGTTTACCTCTTTGAAATTGTGACCTCAGGAAAGAGTTACATTTGTTAGGTCTAGTCTTCACTTTTCCAGGGGCTGGCAATACATTAGCTGTATTTAGATCCCCCAGCAGCCATGACTGTATGGAGTTCTTAAATAATGTTACCTGTCAGTCACAACTAAAGTCATCTAGGCCTCTGACAACTTTTTTTTTTAATAACTGAATTTTGTAAGTTGTACCTCCTTTAATCTTTTGGAGGTGTGATACCTCTCCCAGTTTTATAATTAGCTGAAGTGCCAGGGGTTAACATACACACTGGCTCTACAGAAAATAACCCTTAATTTCTCCATATTCCTGCTTGTCTTCTCTGGCCATTTCTCTTTTTATTTATAATAGAAAGATGTGTAAAGAATTCTAAGCACTATTGAGTGCATATCTCTAATAGCATAAAAGCAATTACAGCCCTTTTGAGATCTGTCTCTGGTGCAGTAGTGAAATGATTAGAACAGCCCATGTTAAATACAGACTCTCAGTGGAGTGAATGAGGGGTGGCGGGGCTGCTCTCTGTTACTTCCTGGCCTCCCTTGAGGCAGGATAGGGGAAGCATCCAAGAATCCTGAGGATTACAGAAATGGGTGTACAGAGGCTCTGAACTGTGGGTTAACAGGAAGAAGACATATAGGACACAATTAAATTATGTTCATCAATCCAAAGTCTCACCTGAACATACAACAGTGGCATCATGAGAGCATGTGTTAGTGTGGTGTAGGTTCCTGGGACAGTGTGCAAGGTGAGTTTCATTCCCTGCACAGTGAAACTCTTCTTGCCAGATCAGTTCATGTCTGTCACCAAAGTGAGTTCCTCTCAAGGTATCCACAGCCTGGCCACACTCTAACTCATTACATATAACAGAGGCAGTTTTGAAATCAATGTGTGAAAAACAGACGGTAGCCCAAGTTTCTTCTTGCTTTACTTTCAGATTTCCTGAGCAGGCGGTGTCCCCTCCAGTCAGACGCAGAGCAGAGAAGCCTGGGGGAAAAAAAACCCCAAGAAACTCAGCATCAAAGGTTGGTTGTACTGACCTAATGTCATAACTCCTGTACCTTCATGGGCAAGTCACGGCACTTCCCTGAGGACCACTAATACTTTAAATAATGTTTGGGGCAATTCCTGTATGCCACTGACAAGAAAGAAAATGGTGTATGAGATTGATTATTTCTTAGTATGTGAAAATATTAAGTTTTTGGGAAGCTATAGAAGTAGGAAATCTTTGAACATCTGCCAATGACTGAGAAGTAGCAACCCCTAAACAGATAAATAAATAGCCATTTACTAGTGTGTGTCCTCGAGACTTCATTGTTTAAATGAATAGGAAACCAAAGCTTCCTTCTTTCCAGGAAGAGGAAACAGGAAATGTTGCACCCATCCTCATAAAAGGCTAAAAAGACAGGCTGAAGATCTACAGGCTGATCAGCCTCACTTTGGTGCCTGGGAAAATCATGGAGTAAGTCCTTCTGGGACACATTTCTGGGCTCAAGAAGGTGAATGGGAAGAGTCAGCATGGTTTATTGAGGGTGTATCATGGCTGTGGGACCTTATTGCTTTGTCTGATAAAAGAGGATTTATGGATGAGGGGACAGCAGCTCATGTAATTTACCTCACATTTAGCACGGTCATTAGCACTGTCTTGCACAATATTTCTATGTCCAAAAACTAGGATAGTACAGTCTGGGTGGAAGTACAACATGGTTAAACAGCTGATTGAATGGTCAGGCTCAGAGAGTAGTGGTTGGTGGGTTGCACTCTACCTGAAGACTGGCAGCAAGTGGAATACCACTCGCTGGGTCTTTCCTGGGACCCGTTCTGCTCAGTGTCATTACCAACAACCTGGAGGAGGTTGTGGAGTACACTGTTACCATTTTGGGGGGCGAAGCTAGATAACCATGAAAGCAGAGCTGCCATTCAGAGATCTAGACAGGCTATATTAATGGGCTGACAGGAACCTTATAAAAATCAAAAAGGACAAATGTAAGGTTTGTAGCTGGGAAGGAAAAATCTCTTGCAATTCGGCTTTATCCAAAGAGCAAAACCAAACACATCTTGCAGAAGAAGCAACCAAACAGATATTGGATTTGTTTGCCATTGAAGACTGTCCTGTTTTAGCTTATGTGAAGATCTGGAGAAGAAACGCAGTTGTATGCCATAACACTGTATTTTCTGGCTTCTCCATCCTAGGTCCCATTCCTAGTCATAGAGAAGTTTAGTATTCCTGTCCTGTTGCCTGGGAGAGCTGTGATAGAAAAAAATAGTTTCTTTTTCTGTTCTGTGTCATTTAATATGTCCATTCTATGTCATTGCTGTGCCCAGGCAAAGTAGACTTGCACAAGTCAGCAAAAGACTTAGTGCTGGTGCAACTTGCTGTGGCTGAATACAGGCAGTATTAGGACAAAGTCTGATTCCAGCCTTGTATCTTTTTTCTATTCTACAAAGCTAAATGACTTTTTACCTGAGCAGATCACTCCAGTATCAAAGTAATGAGGACAGGTAAAAGCACCCCAGCCAGTATGTGTGCAGTTCCAGAGAGCAGATTCATCACCATGGCAATCAACTCGATACAACCATGTTGGTCCAGTCCCTTGTCCAAAAGGAGCTCGATTAAGGGCCTGAACAGCAGATCCACATTGTAGTTGCTTACAAATAACCTCAGCATCTTCTATGGTCCAGTCACCATCACACACAGTTCCCCACTGCCCCTCATGTTTTACTTCCACTCTCCCAGAGCAGGGGCCAGTTCCGTTTGACAGCCTCAATTCATCAGCACCTTCAGAGACAGAGACAGATCAAGGTTATGGAAAGGACAGTGCCTGATCGTGATTTTCTGTTACAGATGGATAAAGAGATTATTATTGCTCTTAATATACTCTTACATCAGACTTAGTTGGTTCACCTTTCTAAATAGTCTAACTCAAAGTTTTTTTTGCAAGGAGCTTTATCTGTATTTACAAGTTTGAGCTAACTGCACAGCTAAAATTTAAGTTATTTCTAATGACAGGCGAGCTTTCTCTTCTTCTGACTTACCAGGGCTAGAAAATGCTGAGTAATGTCCCCGCTGTGTGATTCACAAAGCACACCACCACAGATGTCAACAACTGGAGTGGGCGAGGGTACCACATGTCAGTGTGGGAATGCCAGTGTGTATCAAGCTAGATTATCCTGTGGGTTAATTGATCTGGGAGCCAAGGATGTGTATATGTCTTTGGGAGAGAGGTAACTGGAGGAGTTGGCTACCAGAGGGACCAGAGGGTCCAGGCCTACTACTGGAGGAATGGTAAGGTCAGCTCAAAGACCCAGCTCAGAGCTGGCTTTCTGGGCTTCATGCACACATTTTTGGCTCATGTCCAGCTTGCCACCACCAATATCCACAAGTCCTTTTCCACAGGGCTACTCTCAAGCCATTCAGCCTCCGGTCCATACTGATCCTCATGGTTGCCCTGAGCTAAGTAAAGAACCTTGCACTCGACCTTGCTGGACTTCGTGGGGTGAGGTTCATATTTGCCAGTTTCTCAAACCTGTCAAGGTCCCTCTGGATGGCATTCCTTCCCTCAGTGGCAGCACCACTCATCTTGGTGTCATCTGCAAGCTTGTTGAGGGTGAACTCAATCCCACTGCCCATTTCGGCAATAAGGATATTGAGGAGTTCCCGTGCCCTGAGGGACACCACTTGTTACTGGTCTCCGTTCGGACACTGGGCCATTGACTGTAACTCTTTGAACTGATGCTAATGAAGCCACTTCTTTCAGTAACTAACCAGTGCTTCATTTCTTAATCTGCAGTAAGCTCTTAGCAGCAATCAACTAGAAGGCAATTTTGCCTCCATCTTCATGTGGTCTGTAGCCTGATTCTTCACTACTTTATCAGACACAGATAATGTGACTTTGACACATGATCGCCTCTTATACACAGGCAAAGGTTTTACCTTTTCACTAACACTGCCGACTTCCACAGAATTTCCTGCCTATCATATAGATTTGGAAACAAACAAACAAAAAAAGATGATTATTTAAGTGACTGACAGTTGATAACTTCCAAAAGCTATTTTTTCTGCAAACTGTCCTCTTTCCTCAAGTTTCCTAAGTAGGAACATCTCTCACATACATAGCACAAGCTTCAGATAACTCCGAAATCACTTTGTTCTTTCAACATGTTACCTCAGAAGGAACATAATCTGTGTGTAATAAGTCTTATAAGACTTCTGAAAGATATTCTGGAGAGCAACCCACACTCTATTTGAAGAATGTAGTCCAGAAAAGAGTTTTCTTAACTAAAACTTTTATACATTTAAAAGATAAATGAATCCTAAGAAAAGTTCAATCCATAATACATTTTTAAAGGAACCAGATAACCCATATCCATTAGCCATATCCAGGAGCAAAACAAGCTTAACTGATTGACCTTTCTGCATTTGAATTTTTAAATAATCCAGCATCTGATTTTTTCCAACATGTAACAGCATGAAAGAGGATTCAGAGGCAAGCATAACCCAGTCAACAGATTTAAATATTCCCTAATAAAAGCTATGATTTGCTGTGATCAATCTACTGTGAATTTTTTGTGATTCATGCAGACACACTGTTTTGTATTTCCTCACATGCCATAGCATGTCCCACAATTATCTTCACTGAATTCAGTGGTTTGGTGTTCTGCTTGGGTAAGGTAAGAAGGCATCAGATTTTTGCTTGCTCTGGCTGAAGATCTGGTTCTCCTCATAGGCAAGGGGTGAAAATGAGCCATGCATTCCTGTGCCCAGGCCCTAAGAGGAGGTTTTCAGCAGATTGCCAGCTCACTCCCTGTTGGAAACAAACAAACGGTACAATCCTGCTCTGCTGGTACAATGCCCCTTCCTGGGGAACATCAGTGGTGTTTAGAAGCATGGAGATTGCAAGTACTTTCAGAGCAGACACGAGGGTGGTAGGTGCTAATGATGGTGTCAAGGTAAAGCTACTCCTGTCTGCATCTTCCAGTCAGTCTATTACTATTCTCTGACATTAAAAAGAAGTTGGCAGAAAACTCACTCTCATTTCTACAGTACAGCTCGGTTGACACTCAAGCATTGCTACAAAGATGTCTAAATAAAAATGTTTCATATTGTGAAAATGGGTCTCCAGAGTTCCTCCTCCTTCCTGCCGCATGAACTGTGACTGCATCCACACAACTGGTGAGAACCTTTAAGATCAGGGCCATACTACATCAAAGCATCAACCATGAAGTCTTGTTCTCATCTTATGGGGATGCAAACACAACTACAATATAGTGCCATGTCTGTGAGCAGAGAGAAAAAAAAGAGGTTTCCAAAATCTGTCTCTCATTACATGTCTTCAAACATGTACATATAGCTCTAGAAGAGCAGACAGACAAACAGTAACAAACTTCAGATATACAGGAATGACTGAAGGGATGGTGTGTAACGCGGCCAAACTCCACCGAACACACAGGGCACAGCCACATCATTTTAACTGGTGTTGAACAAAGACCTGGAATTAGTAATTCTGTCTCCAAACAGCTCAGAAGGAGAGGTAGGACAGTAACAAGAATATCCAGCTTGTTTCCAATACAGCTTGACTGTTTATGAAACTTGGACTTGGATTCCTATGAGAATGGCCAGTCATTAATGTCTGAGTAAAATATAAAACTTTTACAGATGGCTTACCCTTCTTTATCTCAGATTCACCAAGGAGACTGAATCAAAGATAGAAACATATTCAGACATCTTCTTGTCTCTTTGCCTTAGAGGTTGATAGAATAACAACCTTTTTATACTAAATTTACATACTTTTCCTATATCACTGCCTTATGTGAAATAAAGTATGTACTTACCTAGGGACACCTGAATGGAGAGGAGAAACAACCACAACACTGGAGCAGAAAGATGCCCTTTTGTTGCCATTTTGATAACAGACAGATGAAACTTGGCTCTTTAGGCATTGCCTAGATCAAACTCTGCATGGGCTTTTCCGCATCTCACAAATGACTACAAAAGAGGAAATATATAGATTCACGTGCTAGTGTGAACTACATGAAGGAACCAATACAAATATTGTTCACCTTTTTAGACGTTATCAATAGATTAATCTCAAACCTGAAAGAAGCAAAACCTCCAATAAAATTTGAAAAGTGCGCTTGTGACCTTATATGAAGGATGATTGCCCATCTGATGTGATCATCGCAATTGCTTTACTATGGGACCAACATTGGTGGCACTGGCAAAGCAGTACGCAAAGCAGTTATTTGTCCCCTGACAAAGGAATGTAAAAGTGCAGAACCATGGTCATTTGTGAATCGGTTTAGGAGAGAAAAAGGCAAAGAAAATCCCTGAATTTGTAGCTTATCCATCTCATTGGAAAAAGTTGTTCTCCAATCAACAGAAGTGGTGTTTATCATTAGCAGTATTTCTGTGAGTAAAAAATTACACCTGCTCTGTCTTGAGGCAAATGCTTCTCAGGGCTTCCTTAGTTAAAACTTTATGAGCAGAAGCTCTTGAAAGACCATATTCCTTAGGATGCAAATTACAGGACTTCCTGTTTCCTCTGCTGAGTTTCTTTTTGTTTCAGGTGACCATAGGTGGTAGTTCTACACGTTCATTCACTTTAGAATGGTAAATTTATGGAAATAAAAGCTGCTGTTAATTAAATGGTGGCTACTTGACTCATTCTGGCACTGGAATAAGTTGCAGAGTGCTGTTTGTATCAGTCTAAACACATAATCCTCTTTATGACACTGACACACATACTCCTTTTGTCTGATGGCATTTATCTACTGTTTATCCAGAATCTCATGATCAGTAACATTCAAACTATTGGGTCCTTAGAATACCAAGCCCTGCAATCTCTTCCCCTTCTCACTGGGCTTTTTCTGCTTGTTCAAGGTCTGTATAACATTGCAGCAGTGTAACCTTTGGTCAGACTGCTGCAGAAAATGCTGCATGAGGAAGAGCAGAGAAAAGTCTGGCCAGAGGCTGTCCATTCTTTGCTTAGAAGTTGCTCAGGAACTCAGACACTTGCCTTGAGTCTGGCTTGAGTCTGGTCATGAACTTTGCTGATACTGACCCTGACCTTCTGACGTTACTTTACGGCTTGATCTCGAACTACCACCTCACTGTGGTTTTGTCTGCATTGCCTGGTCTGCTGGCTTAACCTGGCTGCAGTTGCTGGACCTATTCTGGTTTTATTGCTCAGGTACTATGGGACTGCATCCCTCGTGAAGTTCTTGCCTCATGACTGGTTTGCTGTTAACTTCACTTCCTGGCTGACCTTCTCTTGCAGAGCATCCTGCTTCTGCTGCCTGATACAGACCTCTGAGAAACAGGAAGTTACTGCCACTCCATTAGAAATCTGGTCAGGCTGAGAAAAAACCCACTATGGAAGTACTAATGAGAGCTAGACAAGGTATCCATTATAATGTCTATTCCTGTACTGAGGTTCAGTGATTTCACTTAGCACTATTCCTTGCTGATTAGAGGCCATCAACCGAATTCTCATTGACATTTAAAACCCATTCCAGGAAGCCTGAGATTAAGATTTGTTTCTCAGCATACAGGCTCTTGATTATCAGAGCCTCTTTCATGAGCGCTAAATTCAAGTAACCAGGTACATGCCGGTGCCCATGGATGTTAGAAGTCAGAATTCTCAGCTGGGAACACTCTGGTACTCCCCTTTTCTTCTCTTTTCCATTGCAGACAGGCTTGTCATCTGGATTAGTATTCACTTCGGCTGAGACTGCCAGCATGGATTTCCCTGTGCCCAGTGGGTATGAGAGGTTTCCTAAAAACTACCCATGATAACTTCAAGGAGTCCTGAATATGTCTAGTGACAACAGGATATGCTTCTAGTTGAATGACCAGGAGAAGACATCTATTCAAGGACAAGTTCAATGGCAATATGATGCCACATCTGTCATCCAGCCTTATCTATCTAGAAAAGTTTATGAAGGACCTTAATTATATCTTCCTACTAGACTTGGACTCAAAATGTTTCTTGTATGGAAAAGTAACTTATTTGTTTTCATTGCACAGCCCAGCAGTGCTGCTGGTATCTGTTGTCTGGATACAGCGGCTTTCTGGGACACCATTCCTACACAGATAGGAGAAGAAAATCCAGCACCATATCCATTAAGCCATAATATATCCAGAAACATCCATATCCAGAAATATACCTATCCAGAAATCCTGCTCTTTCCTGGGGTGACTGAAACCATTGTTTCATAAGGAAATCTCCAGTTCTTATCATAGGTACGGTGAGAGATTAGTAGGGTAGAAGAGAGGATTCTGTCTTCTGATGCTCCTCAGGCCATCCACTTTGTATTTGCAAAGAAATGTAGCATAGGGTACTGGCAGGCACAAGGATGTTCTTGTAATTTGGCTGGACTCAGCTGCATGGGTACCATTCATGGCACGTCCCATGGGAGTCACTGGAAGACTCCAGCTGCAGAACACCACAGCTAGGAATTGTGTAGGGACTGCTTTCATATAGACACACTTAAGATAGCAAGTACCATGGAGACTCTGGGGCTTTCATCTGGAGCAACCAACGAAGGATGTGGTTAGAGGCCCATCTCATTTTTGAAGCAATCTGCACAAATACTGTCTACAGTTCTAAACGTAAGTTATTCGGGGACTGATTCCTGGGTTCAGTGTCAAGACTGACTTGCACCCCCACTGGAAATTATTTCCCTCTATATCATATTTTCCTTGAAGTGTTCCAAAACAAAGGTGGAGGCTGAACTGGCACCTGAGTCATGGTGCTCCATGCTTGGAGAGTGCTTGAGTTTACTTGTTTATTGTGCAGTGTAGGGGTACCCACAGGGTCTCTACGATCTCTCGCTCCTGCAGACGAAGAGGTCCCTGATATTATTGACACTTTCCAGCATTCATCCCCATGGCAGCATGAGGAATCCCTCCGCGTGGACATTAATATGAGTATGTAGAGTAGAAAGTCAAGTCTTTCCTTGTAGCCTGTAAAAAACTTTCTAAAAGAGTTTTCAAGTCTGGAAATACAGAGCTGTCTAATGGAAGTTTGCTTAAAAAAAGTTGTAGTGGAGATGGCTAAAAAAAACATTGACAAGCTCCTCTGGATCACATGGACTACACAGAGGTCTTTCCAGGCATGCACACTGATGCAGGGTAAGCAACAAAGGAAGTAATACAGCCCCTTTTAGAGGATGGGAGAGGAAACATGGAAAACATCTTTTGAGAAACAGAGGTGAAGCAAAGAAAGTCATAGAGGAAGAGGAGAGAATGGGAATGCATACCTCAGCCATCCTTGCACAGTGCTGTGGTACTACTTACTGTCCAGAAGGTAGACACAGGGAATCTGTGGGGAGAGGAGATCCAACACATCAGCAGATGTTTGCTGCCCAGTGGAAAAGGACCTGTGGGTGCCGATCAATGGCCAGCTGAACATGAGCCAGGATTGTGCCCAAGTGCCCAAGGAGGCCGATGGCATCCTGGCCTGTATCAAAAATAGTGTAGCCAGCAGGACTAAGGAAGTGATTGTTCCCCTGTACTCAGCACTGATGAGGCCACATCTCAAGTGCTGTGTTCAGTTCTGGGCCCACGACAAGGTCACAGAAGTGCTGGAGTGTGTCTGGAGAAGAGCAATGAAGCTGGTGAAGGGTCTGGAGCATAAGTTTTATGAGGAGCAGCTGAGGGAGCTGGGGTTATTTGGCCTGGGGAACAGGAGACTCGTGGGGACCTTATTGCTCTCTGCAACTACCTGAAAGGAGGTTGTAGCGAGGTGGGAATCAGTCTCTTCTCCCAGGTAACAAGCAACTGAATGTGACAAAATGGCCTCAGGTTACGCCAGAGGGGGTTCATGTTGGATATTAGGAAAAACTTCTTCGCTGAAAGGATTGTCAAGCAGTGGGACAGGCTCCCTAGGGAAGTAGTTGAGTCACCCATTATGGATTTATTTTGAAGATGTGTAGATGTGGCGTTTAGGGCCATGGTTTAGTGAGAGGTTAATGGTTGAATCTGATGATCTTAAACATCTTTTCCAACTAAAATAATGCTATGATTGTATGAAAATCAAGCAGCAAGCACCAGAACAACCCTGAGATATCTTGATTAAGAAACTGAACACAATACTTTGCTCAACAAAATGATGTACTAGAGTTGGAACAATACAAAGAAAGCCTTTAGGGATGATCAGGTGAGTACAAAGTCCGTCTTATTGTCAAAGGGTGATGAAAAGTCTTCCAAAAATTGTCAGCCTAACAAAACAGAGCTCTGCTTCTAAGTATTGAGACAGGTTAACACTAACTGGAACAAGGAGAGTATAATGTGAAGAAAAGTATAAAGTTGCTGTGAAGACATGTAAGACTGAATGCCACAAGGAGGCTTCCAACAATCAGAAAAGATAGAAATAAGCTTCCAATTAAAATGGTAACAGAAGAAAACTTTTGTAATAATGACCAAGATCATAATCACTGAAAGGAATTACTGGGCATGTTTCCTTTCGTTAACACAAGTATAGACTTGATGACTGTAGGGGATGCCTTAAATCCCTTGCTCCCTGGTTCTGGAATTATCACAACAGACTCTCTGAATAAATGTTATTTTTGCTGCAGAAATAAGACAAGGTTTCTGTAGAGTAGACAAAACCCCTTACTCCATAGTGACCATGTAGCATTTTCATCTGGTACTTTGCAATGGACTCTGCCCCGTGGATATGCAAAATCTCAGACTTCCTACACTGTGATCAACAAGATGCAAACTAGGCAGGTCACTGAAGGAAGAATGAGCAGTGTTAATGCAATATTTATTGGTCAAGTGAGGTTCAGATGGGATTCAGGCAGGCAGCCACTAATGAGCCTGTACTACTTCTAGAGAGTCAAGCAAGGACAAGATGATTTCATGAATAGAATTGTAAATTTTCCTGGTAGGTGTTAAAGTCAGGGGAGAAAAAGATCACAGTCAATGTTTATTAGATCACTTCTTACTAGTTAAATTGTTAATAGAATCAAGCTGTTATTATTAATAGCAGACTACAATTCACACAGTATGGTCCATTACTACCTCACACTCAGACACTCACTGACCTGGTATCATGATGCGCTGTGGTCTTGGCAGACTTGAGAATCTTGATGTTCTGAGTTTTTCTGTTCTTGTGAATCCACAGGAGTGAGAGTCTCCAGACCTTGTGTATTCCTGGGAGATTTTTACATACTGTCTCTCAGCACCTGCACATTCTTTCTTCGGTCCGGTTTCTGGTTTCACACACACAGGCGCTGCTTGTTCATGCAAATTCATCCCATGTGGGCTTTTATGACAGAAATGCAGAGCCAGATTTGATTGATAGGCCAGCATATGTCCCACAAGACACTGTCCTATCCCATGATTTCAACTTGCAGCAGTAATCTTTACTTTCAATCCCTTTGGACACAGTTCTCTTGTATCTATGTGAAATTTATATCTTTATAGTTGCCTCACGTTAAAACTTAGAATTTTAAAACATGTCACTCACTGCGACATAACTAAGAGACAAACAGCTCTTACCTGACTGTTTCAATTCAGAGCATGAACCCTTTTGTACAGAAGACTGTACACCTTTCTAAAAGCTTTCTCCAGGTCTTAAGACCATCAGTTCTGTACGTGTATGAAAGTGAGGAAGATAAGCACACCCAAGTGCGTGTCTTGTGGTCCAAAGTTAATAGGACGGCTTCAAAACTTGTTTTGGGGCTGTGTAAGTATATGTGTCTTTGAACTGCCATTATCTTTAAACAAAACACAGATGGAGCTGAGAGATGAAGGTAATACACTTAATGCTAAGGTATAGATGGGGCTGTCTGAAGGAAAACAAGCAGTTAGGAAGGAAACCACATTCTTCCATACTCAGGCTGTGCTGGAGGCACCTTGAGTTTCAGAGAAATGAAATGTATCCTGCGGTTAAGATAAACCTGAGCTTTGAGAAGGATTAATCTCTGTATCTCAAACTGACAATGGTATGAAGAAATATCTGAAATGAAGTTATCTGGAGTGATATTTACTTTTGTGTATCATTATGTGTAGTCATACATTTTGTTACTGTCTTGTGAGCTCAAATTCTTTTGGAGAAGTGTCAGTCAGAAATTTTCCAAAAAAAAAGTATGACTTAAGGAAAGTGTACTTTAAAGAAATATACATATTTAACAACATTTGGATTTAGGGGAACCTTAACTGCCAGTCAATCTGATTTATATTGTAAGAAAAAATAAGATGCTGTTCAGTTTCAGAATAAACTGTATTTTGATCTTATGATGTGTTGAATGTTTCTGTCCCCAATAGTTGAAGAAATTGAAAGTAAAGTTTTAGTTACATCTTTGAATTGTGGTCTAAGACAGATGTTTTCATTGCACTTTCTCTGAGACATTTTAATTTATAGAGGTTTTTTTTTTGTGGCTATTGTTTCTTTCTGGACCATTTTTCCTTAAAACAATATTTAAAAAGTCTTTTAATATGATTCTCTGTTAGTCTTTTTCCCTTCAAGTTTTTGTTAATTCCAAGTAGTCATGAAATCACTATTTATTCAAGTCATGTGTAGTAAAATTAACTTGAGATAACTGTCCAGGATTTCGTGATGAGTGTGCAATCAGCTAAAAATGGAACAACTGATACAGTTGTTCCATTATGCCAGATTCTGGCATAAATTATGGTGCATTATGCTTTGACCTTTGCTTTAGAGAATTGTGAGGTCACTTCTAGTTTTTAATTAAATGCCAGAATCTCAGTTCTCATGATCAAAACAGTTCAGTTTTCAATAGGAACCAGGTGGCTTGTATGTCTATGTTTGTCCCTTTTTGTAAGGTACAGTTTCCAATCTTTTTCTCTAAATATTTAAATCCTTCATCCCTGAATTTGAAGGCACAAAATAAAAACAGTGGATCATGTCTTTTTGGAGCTGGTCTCCAAACCCACAGTCTCTCCAGCCCAACTAGCACAACACCAAAATTTTAGCTTAAGAAAGGGATTTCAGATGTGATCTGAGGATGCAAATCAGTCATTAATCAACATTCTACTGCTGCTCGCAATGTTTGCATATTTTCTTCCTTCAGCACTGGTGATTGATTATTGCTAATAATTTGATTCTGTTTTCCTTTTGTCATTCATTACAGGTTACTCTGAGTGAGCATATATATATGTGTGTGTAGGGTGTAAGCAAGAAAGAAAGACAGAGAGAGAACTGTGCAAGGATAAGTGTATCTGCTCTGTGAATAGCTATTTAATAATGAAAAATGAATTCTAATAACATAACAGCTTAAGTAATAAAAGACATTGAAGTAAATATTTTTGTGCACGGAGTTTCTCCATGGAATAATCTTCTGTCAAGGAAAGTGGAATTTGCAGCAAACTTTATATCACATGTCTTGATATACAGAAGGAGAAAATCTGTTCGAGAGTTGTAAAGTCTGCTATGATGTATGGCTGATTGAATCATTAAATTTTCAAGTTTGAAGAATAAAAGAATGACTATATCTTTACAAGGAAATAATTCCACCTATGGAAATTTAAGTATCAGGTATGATTAGTCTATTTTTACTAATGTTCTGATGCTTTTATATTTTTATATTCTCTAGACATGTATTAGGTCTATTTTCAAGATGCTGTGTAAAGTTATTTATCACCTTTCACAAGTTCTATCTGTATATAGGCATTAATCAAACTAAAATCAGGACAGTAGTTTTGCTCCTTAGGTACATATTCAGCAAAAGATGAAGTTGTGGATATCCAGGAAAGCCTCAGAAATACAATAGATTTTCCACTTCTCTTAGCTGAGGATAGCATGCTTTGATTGTAAAAGCCCAACCAGTAATCACAAGGATGCAAATTACAGTGAATGGCTGTTTGCATATCCTGTTGAGATCATTCGACTCTTTCTATGTTTAAACTGTAGATCATCTTCCTCTACAATTCCATACTGTGCCCCAAAAGAGCAGGCAATAAAAAAATCAGTGCAAGCCGTGCCAGTTAACTTGTATCTGCTTGCTCAAACATCATACACCTAGAATAGAGGCAGCCTGACTAATATCAATAACCAAGGCTCTGGAGGTTATATGTGACTGGATCCCCATAGGGATACATAATGTGTTCTTTTACTCCTGCCTCTCATTGGAAGGAATGTGTCAAACACTGAAGACTCTGATGATCCTGCCTGTCCAAGAGCTGAAAACTGTGGTGATGTCAACACAAATGGTGAAGAAACAGGTACTCAGATGGTGAGAGAAATCAACAGGCAATTAAGGAAAGCTCCACCAACTAATTAATTCCTTCCACTTGTACTGCTGGTCTCTTGTGCCTGTAACCAGTTATACAATAATCTGTGTTGTTCTCTTCAGCTTTTCTCTGACACTTACGTTGTCTTGGTCCTGCACTTAGTATGTGTCATGTTCATCTTCCCTTTCAACAATCTTCCCACTTTTGAAAGTGCTAATTACTTCATGTGTTATGCCTATGCAGTGGGACCTTTGCGTTTGTTCAGACAACGTTGGAAAAGGATTTGGTAGCTATTTCCTCTTAGACCAATAAGGCCAATGTCTGTCACTTCAGCTTTTTACTGGGAAAGATGAGGTTGTCCATTCAAGTCTCTATTTCTGCCCTGAAAAATAAGTGATCTAGGAATCCATAGGAGTGTAAGATGCACTTACACATAACACTCTTACCGTGACTGTGTTAAAAGAAAAGTGTTTTGCTGACAATTCCTTCTAGCAGATTTTCTTCACTTTTGGAGCAACTGATATTAACTACTCATGGGCTTTCACAGACGCATATATACTGTCACACTGAACTGGAATTTCTGCCTATGCTGCATTTTAGATTAATTCAACACATATCCTTGCAACAGCCTGAAGATAACAGAAATACCATTTTTTATCTCTGAGTTTAGTGTAGTGTTCTGGGTGTAAAAAAAGAAGGAAAATGATTCGATAGGGTACTTGAAAATAATTCAAAGGCTAGGTATAGGTATCATCATTTTGTTGTCCCTTCGTGCAACAAAGATACTGTTCTAAGACATTTCACTGCTTAAGTAAGAGTAGGAAGGTGGGTGTGAAGAGAGATGAGTGAATTGGCCCAAATAAACAACAAAATTGGACTTATGTAAGGCTCTTGCAACCTGCCAAATCAGATCCTCTGCTGTAGGCATGAGTAACACTTGCTTTTCCATATCTCCACAAATTAAGCCCCATGAGTATGAAAGAAAAGGAACTGTGATGAAGAAGTTATGGCCTTTTAATAGATGAGTATTTCTATATGCACATGCAGAAGTATTAAAAACCATCATATAAGACGTCCAGTTGCCAATATGTACATGTGCATGTATATTTTGGTGTGTTCATGTAGTGTTCATTTTGGGAAGGTGTGTGAGGAATGAGCAGCATCTGTGTAGTGTTGACAGATTTTCCCAGTTCTTAGAACCGTGTTCTGATGGGCATTGAAAACAGAGTCCATGGCGTGCCTTCTAGGATTTCAGTGGTGAAAATTCCAGCTACGCTTATAGGTATGCAAATCAGAGAAGGATCCTGTAGTGATCTTTCACTTAGATATTTGCATTTCTCACATTGAGTTAAAGACTAGAATCAAATTCATGTTTTGTTATTGGAAAAGAGACCAGGCTGTGATTTAGAAAATAAATGGGAGCTGTTGTCCTTTTTTCTTTCATATTCATTGATCATTTTATATCATTGATGATTTTATACCATTATGAAGGACTTATTGATTTACCAGTCATCTATAGACAACCATAATACAATATATTGATATGCTCACACAACTGAACTTCTGACTGTGACCCAATTGCTTGATCATTTTGTTCAGAGCCATTTCTGTGTAAGGCTTTATTAGTGTCCAATAATCCACAGTCCTGTGCAGTATGACAGAAGTAACTTACTTTTTGTCCAGTGCAAAGGAACTAAAGGCCGTATACCTAGTTAAAATATAATCATAATGATGCAATTTTGTAGTACCTCTTCTTCAGGGAACAGAAATCACATCACATAGTAGTTATGATGAACTTGCTCTTCAGGCAAAAAGAAAAGCTTCTACGTATACTAGTAAATTACAGAAATCCAGGAAAGTCTCTTTAGTGGATAAGAACTTTGGTTCAAATGCTGGAATCTGTGCTTTATGCTACATTTGAGCAGTTTCCTAGAAAATCTTGTGATTTGTTTTTTTTTTCTGGGCCTTCAATAGAAAGAGCTATAAGACAACATGATTTGCATCATCTCCTTGTGCTAGGGTTAGAGCGAGATGAGCTTTGAACTCTGTTTCCAGTTTTGTTTTCCTGTACCACTTCCTTAGTCCTGCTGACTACACTGTTCTTGATACAGGCCTTTTCGGCCACCTGGGAATACTGCAGGCTCCTGTTCAGCCAGATGTCAACCAGCACACACAAGTCCCTTTCTGCCAAACAGCTCTCAAGGCACAGGGTTTCTGGGTTGAGCGTAGCCCATGTGTCCTGCTTGTTCCTGTGGTCAGAGAGGTCTGAGGTTCCTTCCTTAAGGCCAGTGAGGGGACACCAGGGAGAGACAGAACATAGACCAATGCTCCCAACATGTGTGTTTTGTGGTGCTAAGCTGAGAACTAGCATTTTTCACTGCTGGTGAAAATGCCACCTCACAGTATTGTTGCCTTGTCCTGAATTTTCACCAACTCTGTTAAATGGCATAAAAAATTTTCATGCAAGCCACTGCTGTCACCCATAAGGGAGTTATTTATCTGGGGGAGGAAGACTCCCACACAATTCATCCTTTAACCTGGTATTTTGAAACTTTTTAAATAAAACAGTTCTGGCACAGACTCACTTCAAATACAGATACATTCCTTCAAACATATTGACAACAGATTGACAACATCGAAAGCAGATATATTAAATCAGAATGGGCTTAGTCAAGTCAAGACTCAAGTCGTATGTGCTTCAGTCACAATCACTTTAAATGAATGTGAACTCCCACTGCACCTGAAAAGGATCATGAAGTTCCAGTCCTAATGTAACAATAATGTGCTGAGATTTTTCCTATTAGCTCCAATCACAGGATTTTGTGGACTCTTCCAATGTATCTTTTTGCTGGCAACACAGACACTGATTACTACTTCAGCTAGAGCAGGAAACTAAAAAGGCCGTGTCATTCTCTACTGAATCATACTGGAATCTTAAAGATGCCTTTAGAAGCAACAAAGATCTTTCTGGAGTTCAATAGTAGTTGAAAAGGATCAATAAGAAATTCTGAAATTGTTGGGAGTTCCTTAGCATCCTCATTATGGGCTTGTTGTCTCCAGAAAGAGCCTTCAAGTGTCATATTCAAATATAAACTCTGAGCTTGCCTGTGCACAAGCATGGTCTGTTCTGTTAGTATCATGATTCATAACACAAAGCGTTTCAGGCGATGACCTTATCTGAGTCTTGGCCTTGTTTTTCTCTTGTTTTAGAGAAGCAGTGATGATTTCCAAGGAAAGCACAGCAAGTACAGTCCTTGTATTCCTCAGGCAATCCTTATTGAAAATAGGAGAGAACTTACACAATTCTTCAGAATCCCGTCCACGTAAAGCAAATTCCCACCTTCTCCATAATTCCATGATGCCCTGATCTACTCATTCCGACTTCTATTATTCTCTACCTGTGATGACTCCAATTTAGTTAATTTGGATCTAAACTAGAAAGTCCAGGCTCAGTCATTGTCTTTTACTGGGATCTAGTTCTGACATGACAGTTTGTGTGGTGCAAAATCCTAGCTGGGACCTCTCGAAATTTGGGATTGCTCCAAATTAGGACCACTGAGTGTCCTGCAGGACAGGCAGCCATTACAACCAAACACATGGATTTCCCAATGCTTAAAGCTAAAAAACTATTGTACATAAGAAGGAGCAAACAAATAAAATATATAATGTAGATGATAAGGAGGGAACAGACTGACTTGATGGCACTCATGTGGGCCTCTAAGCTGGGATCTCTGTAGCCACTTGCATTGCTTTGCATCTGCCTGGTGTGTATCCACAGAGACCGAATCAGGAGGATATTTGAAACAACGGCTGGTAGTAAAGGCAAACCTATGCCTGCATTACTGAGAAGAATCAATAAAGTCACACTGTCTTTCCTTGTGACTCCCGTTTCTGAGGAGTTTGCCATGGCAAAAGGAGCAGTGAAGTTGTTGTGCACGCTGTAGACACCCCAGGCGAATGGAAGTGCAGCTGTGAAGGAGCAGAGCAACGATGTGATCAGCAACCAGGGCACAAGATTGACAATTCTTTTCTTCAGCCAGATGAAGAAGGACTGTGTAAAGCTGGCAACCTTGACACAATAGAAGACACTAAGCCATGCACCAGACCAGAGGGTGGAGTAGTTCAGAAACATATAGACTGTCTTGAGAACTACAAACAGATTTTCTTCATAATAGGAGGTATCACAAAATATAACTAAGAACATATCCAGCATAGTCCAGGACTGCAAAATGAGTCTGTATAAACTCAGAGAGATCATGATCATATCATATGGGGACCATATTTTTCTCTTGATGCAACTAGACAAAGTGACCACCAAGATAATTCCAAATCCTAGAACTCCTGCCACGGATTCAATTATAGCAACTGATAGAAGAAGGAGGACAAAAGTTGTGGCCATTGTGAGCCAAGAGCTTGCAATTCTTGTTTGGCTTCTCCTGGGCTCCTGGAAGCCTCAGATCTGCAAGGCAATGTCAGTCCCAATGAGCTGTTATTGGCACATGCTTACCTATTTATCTCAGGGGGAGAAGTATCATAATGTCATTTGATATTTATACTATTTTACATTTTTTTGGAGGTTGATAGCTCATCTGATTTCTCTAAGCATGCAAATTGGATAAAGATTCAAATACAGTGTTTTCAGTTTGGAGAACGGATTTGCATTTGATGAGTCATAGAGCTGCCGAACTGGGGTTTTTACAGCTGCAGTTTTGCACTCCAGTGTCTGATGTCCCACTTTACATGTCTATATTTGTTTTTTATATCTGAAGCCTTAATCTCTCCCTGGCTTGCACAATTATCACTTCTGGCTTTATGAGAAATACTTACCGTGGCCTCTTCTCCTACTGGGGCAGGTCATTTTCTTTATCCAATGTGTCCAAATAGCTACTACGAAGAGGTTTGGTGGGCACCTGGCAGCCAGCCAAGGTCAGCCCTCCACAGATACAATGGTGATACATCATCATCATCATCACCCCCGTCATTATAAAGTGAAATTGTGAAGATTTTACTTTTTCAAAGTCTCATTTTTTTGAAATTAATCACATCAATGTAGCACCTTGTGCATGTCAGGCTCCCTTTCTTTGCTGCAATAGCACATCTCCACAAACCAGGGTGAACTGTTTCCAGGTTTATTGCTGTTGATGTAACCTTACCACCCAATCATTCTCTCATGCCTGTCAAAGCAGCCATTCCACTGGTCTTTACACTTACTCAGCTTTTCTGTAGAACATTTTTATTAAAGAAGTAATTTACTGTGGTAGACCTTTCCTTCTGTGGCTCACAGAAAGTAGTTCTTCATGTATTTCATTATTGAAACAGAATTTGACAAATACCATAATCTGAGGCATTTTAGAAACGTCTGTACTTTCATCTATCCAAAGAGGAAAGCTCTTACACTGTGTCATTTGTACTGCTGTTTGTTTCTTCGGACTGTCAGCAGTGTTTTCTATGCTTCTTCCAACAGTGTTTGCTGACAAAGGAATGTATATTAATTTACTGCTCTATTGGATTCTGGGTATCATCACAGTAATTTTTACATTTTATGACAGGAAGAATAAGCATTTCCCTGGTGCTTTGTGGCTTTTTGTCTTTTGCTGTGAAGCAAGAAATCTTGAAGGAGGTTTCTACACATTTGTCATTAAGTTCGGTGAAATTTTGCAAAGTACTGAATTAAATGCCATATGGCTTTAAATGTCACTGAAAAAATTGTAGATGTTTGTTTTCATGTTCTGGGTGCTTAGATTTTAAATGTCTTACTAATTCTGATGGTTTCATAGTGTCATTAGCTAATCTCCGCAGCACATTATGGAAGGTGAAGTTTTTCTGTCTGTGATCTGCATGGCCAGCAGTGTCCTTGAGTATTCTGACTGTACGTGCTTGTGTGTGTTTCTGTGTATCGTAGAATGACAGAGTCATATAATGGCTTGGATTGGAAGGGACCTAACAGATCATCTACTTCCAATCCCCCCACCATGGGCTGGGACACCTGCCCAAGGGGTACGTGCTCAGTCCCGCTACCCAGCTTGATCTCAGGAAAATAGATCGCCATCAGGATAATGGATCCATCAACTTGTAGCAATACAATCCATCCATTACAGAATCTAATTAAGTGGAATAGTAAGTATAGAGACTACTCTAAACAAATAGTATAAATATTATCTATGCTGGAGATGTTTCAATAGAACAGGTTGGATATTTAATGAAAGGACTTAACAATGGACTAATGCCTGTTAGTAGTTATTAACATACTACAGTACTGTCCTAATGAGATACAATTAGAGAATTGAACACAGATCATGTCAGCAAACTGCTTATGGAAATTATTCTAAATTTAGTTTTGGTTGGCTATGTATATTAGAATTCATTCCATATGTAATAAACTATAGAATTTGCAGTTGTTTCGTGCAGTTGTCTGTTGTCCTGGTAACATGTACCAGAGAATGATCCATGATTCCATGGCTAAGAGACCTGGAGTGACTCATGTGTCTATACTCACTGCAGACCTCAAAAGCCAGGCCAATCCTACCCTGTCTGGCAACTAGCCGACAAGCTGACTGACACTGCTGCCATTCTGGATTTGATTCTGCTGCTGCAGAATTTTCTCAATTATGCTAATGCTCAGGAATTATCTAGAAAGTCCTGGGCCAATCTTTTTCTCCAGGGAGGCAGAAAGTGAGCTGCTGATGGGTGGATAATTTCTTCACCCTGCAGAAAATGACCCTCCAGTTCCGAGGGTCATATTTTGCTGTGCACTTGGGTGGGACAGCAGGAACTGACTTTCTGACTTTAAGAAGGTCACTTGAAGGTTCTGTGTAGTGACTTCATACCTGTTGCTAAGTGTCACCATATCACATTCTGGAACCTGTGAAGATGGTCCTCCATCGCATTGTGTAGCCTTACTATCTAAATGTTGATTGTTCCGTAACCCATCTGAAGTCCATAGTGCAGATGGGGATGGAGGTCTCTCAAGCCAGCTTTCACAATATCTACGCATGAGTCAAAAGCAACATCACAGAGATCAGATGGGTGTTAGCTGAACCTGAACACCCCATCCTCATGGAGTCAGTTAACAAAGTACATACATATCCCCATACACTGTTTAGAGAAAGGCTACTATCAGTACATATATTTCAAAAGATACTCGACATTGTGGAAGTCCAGAGGGAGAATTATGGTTGAGTCATAGGTTACGATGGCTGTGTGTCAAGGAGCAGCAGGAGGAGCTGTTCTATAAGGAAAGGTGAAGCAAAAAGTTAGCATCACCACAAGGCAGGCAAGGACAGCAAGAGAGGGCACTTCAGGCATGCAGTCCCACTGCATACGGGCAAGCAGAACAGATGAGCCTGTGATGGTAACTAGGGACAGCCAGCAGTCCAGGGAGCACCAGACATGTCCATAGTGATAAGACATGCCCAAGATCAAGCCAGTAATTCCAATCTACAGGTAAGGATCTGTAGCCAGACCAGCTCAGCAGGTGTAAAGGCACAGGCAAAGCTGCAGCATAGCTCAGGTAGAGACCAAGTGTGAGTACCTGGCTTAGAAGCAGCTCCCGCAAGTGTAGGAGGCCAAGCTCCACTGAAGCTTCTCCCAGCAATTTGATTTAAAGTCGGTCAGCTGCACTGTGGAAGCTGGCTCTGAAACCAGGCAGCCAAAACCCCAGAAGCAGTGCAGAATCCCTGACCAAATTCACCATATCGGTACCTGGTAACTTGGTCAATGGGTCCATCCCAGTGCCATCTTTCTATCGCCTGGTCGTAAAATGAATAACATCAGCACTATTCAACACAAGTAAATTCCAAGGGTTTGACCAAGAAGACAGATTGTTTAAAGAGAATTAGCTACCACAGTAGATGGGTAGTTAAATGCATAAAGTAGTTTAGTGAGTGTATAGAGAATAAGTGTACAGTGTACAGTACTCCAGTCTGTTTTAGCAGGAGCATAGCCAGTAGATTAAAGGAAGTGATTCTTTTCCTCCACACTTTTTAAGATAGTACCTGGAATATTGCATCCAATATTTGGGGGGAGGGGGTGGTATTTTTCTAGTGACTGGACACTACTGAATTTACAGATAACACCAGGCTTGGACTGATCACAAAGTTTTGGAAGACAGATTTAGAATTCAAAATCATCTTGACAAACTGGAGATGCAGTCTGACAAAATATGGACAAATGTTTAGAGATATGCATAAACAAATGCATATATACATTTGTGAAGACAACTGTAATAAAACCAAATGCCATGCTGGGAGATACAAAAAGCAGTTTTTGTTTGTGGTACAAATTAAGGGATTATACTTTTCTATGTAGTGCTAATAAAGTTGTGCTGCAACTGCAAAAATTGAAAGCACCAGCCTTTCAATTTGAAAATTAAACTAAAAGTTTAGAGAGAATAAATCTGAAAAAGGGCTTACATGTGCAAAAATATTACACAGGCAAAAATAACTCTGAAAATACAGGAATAAACTTTTCTCGAAGTACATTATGGAGAGGGCAAGGAGTGGCAGATATCATAATTATAAAGTCAGATTCTTTTTACAATTAGAGTGTTGAAACAGACAAAAAAAAAGTCACATATATTCTCCTTGCAAACTTTTAAAAAAATTTTGAACAAGAAGCTGCAGGAATGTCACAGGGAAAGCTGATCCTGCCTTGGAGAAGAAAAGTGAATGAAAGCACAACTTACTCATCTAACTACATAGAAATTTACTACAAATGCAGTTGTTTCCATTTCATCACTCTGGGAGAAAATGTTTCCCAGCTAATTAGGCTGTTCAGTGAACCAAAGTCTTTCGTACTTAATAATACCTCGTAATCACACAGGAAATGATTTAGTTCAATGCGAAGTATACCACACTACTGGGCAAATGCAAACAACTCCACTTTACAGATGCACTGACAAGTTACCAGATGACTCAAACACACATATTGCATCAGGACCAGAGATAGGAATGGAACTTGAAATCTCCAGAATCCTGAGTTTAAGACTTAACTACTGAAACAGAGTGCAATATCTGGAGATACAGAACAGGTTGAAAACAGTAAGAAGAGAAGACATAAAAGGAAACCTTGGTGGAAATAAAGAAGAAAGAACTAGGGGGTTCTGCTCAGCAGACATGAGGTCACCTTTTCTTTTCTTTTCTTTTCTTTCTTTTCTTTTCTTTTCTTTTCTTTCTTTTCTTTTCTTTTCTTTTCTTTCTTTTCTTTTCTTTTCTTTTCTTTCTTTTCTTTTCTTTTCTTTTCTTTCTTTTCTTTTCTTTTCTTTTCTTTCTTTTCTTTTCTTTTCTTTTCTTTCTTTTCTTTTCTTTTCTTTTCTTTCTTTTCTTTTCTTTTCTTTTCTTTCTTTTCTTTTCTTTTCTTTTCTTTCTTTTCTTTTCTTTTCTTTTCTTTCTTTTCTTTTCTTTTCTTTTCTTTCTTTTCTTTTCTTTTCTTTTCTTTCTTTTCTTTTCTTTTCTTTTCTTTCTTTTCTTTTCTTTTCTTTTCTTTCAGCCTGTAAACAGTTGTAAAAAGCAAAGTAGGTAGAAAGTACATCCAAAAAATGTGGAAAATGTTTTCTAGCATGTATTTTGGAAGGTGGCATAGTGTGAAGAACAGATTTGGTACATACTCAATTCTAACAGTGTCCCTCTGGCAATCTGCTGGATTCATTTGCCTTAGCATGTCTCCTCAATAGGAAGTTTAGTGACTGCTTATTCAGGGATTATACCTTTATTCTTTCTTACTCTCCTTACTTTTAAATAAATGTTTCAGAGGCTAGAACTTGGTTTTCTGAATGGAAAACAATGCCTCGTGGGTGTTTTGGAATGGTTTCATAGTTCATGTCTGAATGCGTAAAAAGATATACAACCACAAAAATCTTTACCCTGTTGCATACAAAAGAGAAAAATCAAGTTCTCACTAGTACAGTAACTACAAAAAATTACAAAATCATTAACAGTAGCCTGAAGTGATATTACAATTATACCTGTCTGTTCTTAGAGATTGTGCCTAGTGAAGCAATAAATGAGATATTAAAGTAACATAGAAAATAATACAAGACATTCATGTAGGATAGGGTTATGCCCGGGGAAACTCATGAACATTCATGTAGGACAGGAAAAAATAAGGTGAATATTTTGTGGTTTCAAATTCAATGTTTTCTGCCATTCTTACTTTCAATGCTTCTTCTGGCTCTCTTGCCAAATCTTCTCTATCCTCCTCTCTTTATTCTCACACTTCCTTTATTTAGCACCTGAAACCAACCCCTTTTCTGTCATCAAGTCTACCGTTTCTGTCTGCTTCCCAATTCACATATCTTGTATCCAGTCTATCCACTGGGATTCCAGGCTGAATATATTGGATGGATTAATAAATCTTCACTTTGAAAGACTCACACAGGTCAGGCTATTTCACCTTTTTTTTCCATAATCTTTAACAGATTCATGCAGGTAAACGAAGTGTCATGTATTGAGCTAGTCTGTTGTTACAACCTTTGGTCTTTCCCCTTCTCCCTGCCTCGTCTGAATCTAAAGTTTATTGACTGGTGTTAGTGGTTAGAAGTATCAACAATTTTTCTGTTCTTTTTCCTGAATAAAGATGTCCCAGAGAACCTGGAAGGACAGGTTGTCCAGGGAAGTGGTAGATGCCCCATCACTGGATGTGTTCAAGGTCAGGTTGGACAGGGCTTTAAGAAACCTGATCATGGTTGGGGGTTGAACTAGATGATCTTTAAAAGATCCCTTCCAACTCAAACTATTCTGTGACTATGAATCTATGTACTGATTGACTGATGCTAGATTAGAGAGCAAGTATTTGGTGGAAAAATGGGAGTGAAAAGTTCCTGTCTGACTAGAAGTCTCTGACAGCATTTTTGCCCCAGAAGGGATTTCTTCCTATCACCAATGGAACAGTTAGAACACACTGCTGAGAGCTCCAGTTCTGGGCTGCTTAAAATGAATTTCTCCTGCCATCAGTTCTCCCATCCACAAGGCAATATTATGGCTCTGAGGTTATCCTGCCTCCAGTTTTCTGAACTTCCCTAGTGAAGCAACAAGCTCTCACAGTGCTACAGTGTTCTGATGTTCTCAAAGCAAATTTGTGCTTTTGATGGTTACCAAAATTACTGCTAACCTTTAGCAGACAGTCTTTCATATAAATGAGGTTTTCTTTTGTGTTGTTTTAACCCACAAGTCACACTGGTCAGTGGTAGTATCATCAATGACCATTTGAGGTAGAAAAGCTTGAGTTAGACAAGTTTATTTTTAAAACTAAGTGCAGTCTCTTTGTAAGTGATAATCTTTTCCCATGAATTTTCCAGATGGACAGTGACATTAACATTGCCTCATAATGTTTTTCTAAGGCTCTTTTGATCATTTAATTACATAAAGCTCACAATCTTTTGTGCAGCCTAATACATTTTTGGAAGGTTGAAGCTGGAACATCAACCTATGAAGCAAAACTTCACCAAACTGTTGCAGGGTAATTTACTATTCACACACTGTTAAAGATCAAACTCCCAATTTAATTTCACTTCAGGACAGATATTAAGAAAGTAATTTTCTGAAATCTGCCTTAGATTCCTGACCATTTGAATGTATAAGAATACTCGCAACAACATCTGCCAAATGCACATCAATCCACTTAATAAGTTCATATTTCTTTGAAGCATATATCTATTTAATTCTAAGAGGTATCTAAAAGATAATTGCCGTTAAACGTTTTTATGCATAGCAGCTGGAAGACATGTCCAACATTGTATTCTTTTCAACGTGCTGATCAGTATTAGATCTGAAAAAAATTAATGCACTGTATAGAGAAGAGAAAGAGTCTGTCACAAAGAAAACACCAGAGGTTCTCTCACTCATGTGTGGACTCAAGAGAGCAGAGCTGTCATATGTGCCTTAAAGATAAGAAGGGAATGACTTGATAAGGATTACTTGTGACGTCTCCCCCCACTTTGCCTCCCTCAAACCCCTCTTCCTGCTTCTGTAGTTAGAAACATTTCACAGGGAAAATTTTTGTCTTTTTTTTTTCAGTAGTTGCTAGAAGTGTCTTCAAATAAACTTATGTGCTGGCACGAAAAAACAACAGCATGTGTACAGCACCATTTTCATGTGTACATGAATACTTCAGATATTCAGCTCATGAGATCCCCAAACCTCTACAGGCTTTATATGCAATAAACACATCAGAGTGCAAACAGCTGTCATAGAATCCTCTCCAACGTAGACCTTTTTCAAGGCCTAGATGCATATACAGGCATTACACTGTACTGTCACCCCTCACCCAAAAAAGACTTCCATATTGCATTGGTAGTGTGGAAAACGCCTTCCCTGCCTTATTTCTGCCAGATGCAAGTGTGCTCTGTCCTTACCCTGATAGATGCAAGAAACTCTGCTTGAAAACATATATAACTACAGTGTCTAAATTACTTTGCAACAGCTGAGGACCACAGTCAAAAAAATTTTTCCAAAGTGTGGATCATATAATTTTGAATAAAATATGTCTTACACCTGGATATCTCAGGCCATAATTATAGTGACAGCATATATGTGAAATAATTCCGCATTTTTTCCAAAGATATTAGTGAATTTTGGAATAAATAAAAATTTAAAAAATCCGATTCTCCCCATAAGAATTCAATTTTCCTACTGAATTACTTAAAAAACTCTGTCACAGCAGAATGCTACTCAGGAGCATACTTTTCCAGTGGAATCCAGCAGTAGTGTCTGTTAGATCCAGTATATAACGTTACTATGGTCTGTGATGAATTAGAAGAGGAAACATCACCTCCACACTAGATCTTGCAAGACAGCTTTCTTAGCATTACCGCACCCCTGAAACATGTACTAATGCAAAGAGCCATGCTCTTCACTGAGAGAAAAAAGTGCATTTAATTTCCTGAAACATCCCATGCACACTCATAATGAAGTTGTGATCCATCTACTTTTCAAGATGTGTCCTGATTAGTTTACAAGGTCTGGAAAAAATCATCCATATATACACATTCAAAGTTTTTCTAGGTAGCATGTGTGTGACAACGTATGTGGTGTGGCAATGTCGATGTAATATTTTGTCCAAGTATGTGGTAAAATTACATTGAATCAAGAGGAGATAAGAGTACCTGTTTAAAAGATACTGGTATATGAAACAACATTAACTCCAATCATATCCCCTCAGCATATTGACCAAAGGCTTTTTTGGTCTTCTCAATTTAAAAGTGAATACTTCAGTCGAGGTTTTGTTACTTGCTTTAATTTTAATTGCATTGTGGTCAGAATTATCATAACCATTTTCCAATCTAAAATGGCAATAAATTCCTTGCCCAGATAAATTTAAAAGCCCAGATAGTGTTCAGCAGAGAAAATAGAAGCAAAATTTACTTCTTTAGGTAAAGCTTGGGAACTAACATAAAAGTGTCTTGTTACTTCAACTAAATCAAATCTCAATCATTTATGCAAGTATTTGCAAATTGGATTCTGATGTTAAGCCGAAGGGAAGTGACACACTGCAAGGAAAGAAAGGTCAGCAAAGACCTTTTTTGCACTATGCAAGGGCATTTTTTGACAGTATTTAGAGCTGTTTGGCAAATGCAGAAATACATAGCTACCAGTGACCTGAATGGTAAAAGGAACTGGGAGTGAGTAACTGGTTTCAGCCACATAAGACGTCAATTGTGATAGCAGAATGTCAAGAATTATGCAAGCACTACAGTAATAGGGAAAAAATCAGGTTGATGGAAACTCTGAGCTACTGAACAGATACCTAATTATCTTCAGACTAGTGAAGCTAGACATCATATTTCCCTGAGAGGCTAGCTCATGGGGAGGCAAACAATTCCATCCTGGTATTCTGCTTTTTTCAGTCACTTTGGAAGCTGACACCAAACTGGTCCCCACCACCTGTCTCAGCCCCCAGCCACCACTTGAGAAGGTCTCATCTCCCAGTGTCCACTGCTCAGTTTTAAATGTCTCAGAGAAATGATCCTGGTTCTCAGTCTTCAAAGAAGAGAAACCACCCTCTCGAATCTTCCCAATATGCATCTTTAAGTAAGCAAAGACACACAGGCTGGCCATTGCCTGAGAATTAATGAACAACTGTAAATAGAACCAATAATGAATGATTTTTTTTTATGACTCTTAATGGGAAAGAAAAAGAGTCAGATGTGTTGACCGCTTGAATGGACACTAGGGTGCAGATGAGAGAGAGCAAGAAGTAAGTCAGCACACTGGCCTTTCCTTCGTGGGAGGAGGAGCACTAGGATCTGTAGCCCACACTATCTTGCAATAGGTAGAGGCCTCCGGGCCCCAGGAGAAGCAGCAGGTTGAAACAGGCTAGTGGCAGTGAGAATATCAGACCAAAACAGGCATGTTGAGTGGGCAGGATAGTGAGGCTGCTGGAGAGAAAAGAAATAGAAAATAGCTGAGTAGAGGCTGAGGGAGATAGAGAATCACATACTTGTGTTCAAAAAGATTTTGGTGGAGCTCCAAGAGACAGAGACAGGTGGGTCACAGGGAGACCCAGAAGGGAACAAAAAATACTTTTTATGAGAAGTAGAGGTGTTTAAAAGGTGGGAGGAGAGTTGTAGTAACATATCCGTTTCCCTCCCTCCCATTTTCTTTAGGGCGTTTTTCTCAGAGCTTTTCCTCTCTCTTCTCCTCCCCACAGCAAACAGCCAAGCTGGGAAGAAGAGATTGTCTCTGAACTTAGCAGTGTGTCTGGGCATGGAAGACTGATAGCAAACAAGTAAACAGAGCTGACAGCTGTGGTAACCGCAGGAGCAAAGCCTGCTCAGTGACAAGGATGAACACTCCTCCAGAGGTAAGGAAATGGATCTGCCTTGCAGTCTGCTGAGTTACCTTTGTCTCACACCTCTCTTTTGCTATCCCTATCACACCTACACTGCTTATTACCTTAGGGAACTTGGGGTAGGTGAGTTTTTGACAGTTCGTATCCAGAAAGGGCTTGTCCGTGTCTCGGGATTGATGATGTGGGTTATGGTGCAATGATTTAAGGGTTCTTGCCCTTCCTGTTAGTCATCCTAATGGCCATCCTGAGGCTGTATTCCAAACTGTTTGAAGCACCGACCAATAAGTAGTAATAATAACAGTAGTAGTAGTAATAATGATAATAATGGCCTCTTTTATTATATCTCCATTTTTTCAACACAGTATTATAAAAAAGTACTTATCCAGAAACATACAATTTCCCCCTCACAAATAATTGTGCATAAACATGGCATACATTTTGGAATGTGAGAATGACATGATAAGGCTAATTGCTTCTCATGTAGAGTGGTGTAACTTTTCTGATTTGATGTCTTACATAAAAGGATATTAAAGTCTTATTTTCATATTTACAGACAAGTTGCACTGAAGTGAACTGTAATGTGAGCATTGCTAAAATGTAGGAAACATTCAAGGACAACAGATATGTAAAGTGTTCTGTGTGACTAAGCAATACAAACCAAAAAATACCTATGTTTTGTTACAATGGGAGGTGTTCAGTGTGACTGGCTGTAATTCAGAAGATAACTTTATCTTGTCTGCATTTTTCTAGCTGAAGAATTTGCAGAAATTGTTGTTTTGAATATCCATTCCCATATTTCTGTGTGATAAAGATCAGACAAAAATCATAATTTTAGTTATTGGCCATGCTTTAAAAATTTTAGTAGTCCAGAATATAATTCAGCAACCTTTCTGTTTCATATTTCATGTTAGCAGATACTCGATTTTGAACGCAGGGTAAAATATTTCTCAAATGGCATTTAATGATCTCAATTTATTGTGCTTACACGAATTGCTGACAAAAGATAAATTTAAGAAAATGAAGTTTTTTGTGAGTATTGAGGCATTAGTCTGAAGATATGTCATCCACATGAGTAATGTGATAAACACAATTTGGGTAACAGCCAAAGTCAGTAATTCTTGAATAATTTACAGGCTGAAAAATAAAACCTCTAAATTATCTGGTAAATAGTTAGGAAAAACAACTCCAGTTCTCTCTGCATTTGATCTCTTTCTTTCTATTTATTTTCATGAAAGCTAGATGCTGCTTTTTCTGCAAAGCACTAAACTCTGTGAAAATGAAAGGTGAGGAAGAATTATGCAGAGGAACTTCAATCTCCCTTCAGAATTCAGGAATGACTCACAAACTGAAAGAAGGAGATGCTGCAGGAAAATCAAATTCTTTGGCTGATACAGTTGTATCAAACAGTTCTTGCTTTAGTAACAGTACCTGTTTTGACTCTGCTGGTCTAAGTCATGCTCACATTTGAATCAGATGATTAATGTAGTACCTTAATTCAAAATAATGCATTTTATAATTGATGACAATTAGAAGTCTTCTTTTAATGATTTTACAGGCATTTGTTCTCACTTAGCTACAGTGGAGCCATTTGAACCTGAGCACTTGAACATTCTTAAAAGCGTGAAAGAACTGAAACTGGACTGGAAATTGCATTCACCGGCCACTTTATGCAAATACTGATTATTTTTCTCACTCATAAGTGAGACCTATAAGGAAAAGCTCTGTCCGAGATTGAAGTCCTTTCCCCTAAGCTTGTTCAAACCATTCACTTGCATCTTTATATGGAGCATGCTGGATGAGGCAACCAAGCCTCAAAATGAAGTGCTGCTGCTCCCTGTAAGCTATTGTAATATTCCTGTATCTTGTGCCCTGGAAATTTGTATATCCCAGCTCTGGTTCCATCTAGTTAAATCCACATTCCCTTTCCCAAAAATCATTGACTTAGGAAGAGTTCTGTATTCAGTGTCCGTGAACCACTTAATCAGTTTATGCATAAAAGTAAAGTTTCATTCTAGATAAAGAGTCTGACAGAGATTTTGCCCAGGTCAGTATCTGTGTAAGAGTATTGAAAGAGTGGGCATTTGTCTGTCTAGATTTGTTTAAGCTGTTGTCATGAAAAAGATATAAAAGACAAGTAAGTATGATTGCCCTCCTCTTTTATCTCTGTTTATGTAGGTCCACAAATTCTCTCAAATCCAGACCTAGTTACAGAGGCAAGATTAGAAAGACATTCCTTATGGAAGGTGAAGTGTTTGAAGAAAAATTTTATCCTTATAGTTCACATAGCACAGGCCATAATCCAGTTTCTAAGTAGAGGTACACAGCCAATTTCCACTTCCCCTGTCACTTCTTTTTGGTATGTTCTTACTTTGGGGCATATCGTTCTCAGCAAGGTAGTTGTTTCACATTGGAGACTTGAGGGGGACAGTCCTGTTTTTCTCACAGATTTTTAAAATCTATTTGATGCATTTTGCATTTCAAAGGAAACATAGTGTATAGGCCTGATATAGACCTACTCTTAACCGGAAGGTCATAAGAAATTGCACTGCGAGTCTTGAAATAACAATTTCTTCCTAGTAACTCCACAGCCATGCCACTTATTACTCAAAAGAGAGAGACAGATGTCCTCTGATAACATGAAATCAAAGTATTGCAAAATTATAAATATTTCATGGTAGGAACAAGCCAGATTTTCAGTGTGAAAAACAAGAAGTCTATTGCAACAGAGAAGTCAGGGGAATTGTGAATGTGAATCATTCACTCCCTCCTAAATGGTGAGAGATGAGAGCTTGCATGTTGAAGAATAGTTTTCTTCTCAAAATTAGCTAAGCTAATTTTCTTTCACTCACTCATGTCCCTACCACACTGTTAAATTGTGACACTTACTCTCTTACTCTAGGAGTAAAACCTGAAATGTTTTGCTACAGGGACTTATGAAAGGAATTTTTATTTCCTCCTTTATATTTCGTACACTGTACTTTGCCAGTATGATCATGTTCTGTATCTAGCACCTTCTAATGCCAGGATTCACTTGTATGTACACGCTTTCCACTTAGTTATTCTGTATCCTGCCTAAAGAAGTCAGGAGAATAGGATTTTAAAGGAGAAAAGCATTTAGGCACTTAACCCTTGTTAGCAATTTCCAGTAAGTCAAGTAAATTTTGAAAGGCTTCTGAATTAATTGAATAAAATGCATGTTTGAAAGATATGGAATAATGAGGTCTCTTTACCTATTGCTTTTTGTGTTTTTTTGTTTTTTTTTTGGTTTGTTTTTTGTCCTTTTTGTTAATGTTTTTGTGCAGGAATTGTACATAGTGTATTAGTTCATATGATTAACAGGAAACTCATTCGTTTCCTTAATGTTTCCTTCAGTGAAGGGGTATATGCTGCATGAAAGGGAGCAGCAAGGTCAGAAAAGGGATGACAGTCTGGAACTTGAGAGTCGTGACAAGGCAAGCAAGAAGCGATGACTTAGCCAGCAAGGGGAGCTCTCCCCTCCCAGCATGGAAATGCAGGGTGTGTGCAGGTCTGGTGACAGCAGGCAAGATCAACCAAGAACGCAGATTGACAGGCAAGTCCAAGCTCAAATCTGCAGAATCAAGTCTGTAGATTAAGGTCAGGATTCAGATCAGCGGGATGCATATCCAGATGAAAACATGGCTGGCACTGCAGCATAGCTCAGATGGAGATCACGCATGAGAGCTGCAAAAAGCAGCTGACAAGTGAGAAAGTGGCCACGTCCACTGAGGCTGCTTCTCACTTTCCCTCAAAGAGTTACAAGGTTTGACAAGGTTTCTCAAATAGCTTTCTTTTGTCAGAGAACCAGGCTTTTACAGGGTGCTAAGCTTGAGCCTGTGGGGACAGCACCAGCCAGGCCCTGACGCTGGCATGCAGGACTCTCCAAGTAACGCTTTGATCAGCTTTCACAGCTATAAGATTTACTCCTTGCTTGCTATATCCAAGGTTTTCTATTATCTTCTGGGGCTTTCCCCCTTCTGCCTTCCTTTTCTTAATGTATATTCTTATTCAGTCATTCCACTTTTCGTTTTTTTCAGTTCTTTCCCTTTCCTTATATTACCAGTATGCATCCCCATGTCTGTTCTTTTGTAAACTGCTGTTCTCCAGTCTTATGCACAGGAATGAACACACAGAATAAACGTCATCTTATCTAACTATCCAGGTAGATAATCGTCTAGCTTCCTTTGCAGTCAACAGAGAAAAAGAAAGGTAACTCTGGAGGATGCTTCAGCTCATCCTAAGACAGATATCTAAAACAGAAGGTGTACTCATAAGGTGTTTGGCCTTCTCCACTGACTAAAAAGACACACCTACATTATGAATACAACTGAATTTAAGTGAGATAAAACATGTCTGTATATTAGATTTTCTCAGTGACTTACAGCTTGTTGCAGGTTATAGAATTAAGCAAATAATTTCTCTCTCTTGAACCAGACTCGAGAGCTTAGGATGCAGTTTTTATTTCTTGAGGAGAGATCTGAAATTAGTGCTCGGGTTGCCATATTGTAACAGACTGAAGAACCATCAGTTCTAGACATCACGTCATTAGCTTTATGGACTCAGAAAGGCTTTGATATCTCCAGGAGATATATGCAAGGGGATTCCATAAACCAGACTGAACTATGGAGGGACAAGGCTCCTCACAGCAAGCTGCATTTTCAATACATAATTAGTAGCTCTGTGCAACAGTTGTAGCTTGAAAAGACAGGGAAACAAAGAATGGGAGAAAGCCCCTGGGAGTACAGTCACTTAGATGACTTGGATGACTGTTGGTGTTCTGGCACTAATCCATGAGTGATTTTCTAGTACATGTGGTGGAAGATGGAGTATATTATCTGTGTTAACTTTAATATATATTTTTCTTTCTTCATTTTTTTATGTCTCTTCAGACCTGTGACCAGGAGCTGAGAACAGGTGCAAAGAAAGAACCATGTCTTCAAGGGAAAAGCCTCCTTCTGTGTACACTTATTCTCAGTACTGTCCTTGGCTTTACACTGCTTATTGCCTACATCGTGATGACTTGTGCTCTAGGTATAATATGGAATATCCTTTTCCCTTCGTCTTCATCAACCCCATTTGTAAGATCCCTTTCTCTGCAGTCTGCCTCCACCGTATACTAAGCTTAGCATCAGTGTTAAGAACCAGACAGCTTTTGTAAAAAAATTGCACTTTTCTACCTCTTCCTTGGGTCAGAGTGGGGAGAAATACTCCACATCTGTCCTCCTCCTCTGCCTGTTATTTAATAGGCCTGAGCCCAGTTTTCAGTGAGAGTGTCATTACATTGCTTTGCATCTTATCAACATGTTCTGTTCTCTCTGTAGTCACTTCCAGGAAACTGAACAGAATCTGATATTTGGAGCTCCTCCTCCACCTCCCCATCTCTGGCTTAAGTCTAGTCCTGGTTTTCTAGCACAGATCAGTGCAGTCATAGTGTAAAAGGAAAAGTCATAGTCTTTTGCTAATGGAGAAGCTGTGAGCACAGACCAGAAATATTAACTTGCCTTTCAATTTGCTAAAGAACTATCTGGAGAATGGTTCATGACAATGTCTGTGCACATAGAATGATCAGTACTGAAGATGCATTTATATTGGTGGATGCAGACATTCCCCACTCCAACATAAGCATCTTTGACCCTTTACCTAGCATCTTTCTATTCATCTACCTGACATTTTTCTTTAGCTCTTGTTATGTGTTGGAGGCCATTCACTACATAGACCAAGAAAAAACTTAGATTGGTTTGTTTAGATCTTGTCTATATCCACTCTGCCTACCTTCTGCCACGTCAACTGTTGAAACCATAGGATGGAAAGTCTCACTTTGATTTACAGGTGGCTTATTTCAGTAAATAACTTATCTGATCTGATGTTGATACAAGAGACTGAACCAAAATCAGAACACATACCAGTGATTTGCAGTAGTTTACATAGAGGGAGTCATAAATCAAAGCAAGATATTATGGAAAGTTTTTGTCCTCATTCAAAAAATTTCATTGCTGAGAAATGGTTCCCATACTTGAAGAAACCATGTTTTAATCTTATGACATTACTTTTGCTGTGCTATGACTTCATTTTGCATCATGTGTTGCACTTGTTACTTCTTGTTTATTGTTTGGCCAAAATTGATTCAGAGAAAAGACACTGAGAAGGCAGAATAATCCAATATGTGACTGCCTGGGTAGTACAAAAAGAGAACACCACCTCTGGACTGATTACTTGCCTTTCATTTGAAGAATCTCCCTTATAAAGTGCAAAGACAATCTTCTTGGGAAGTGAAAGACAGAGCACATTTCACTCCATATTCAGCAAACACTTACAAGGAATTCAACACTCTGCATGCAAAGGACTTTGCACCAAATGTAAATGTTTTGGAGGAAATGTCCCATAGAGAATTCTTCTTTTTTTGTTTGGATTTTGTTTGGTGTTTTTGTTTCTGGTTTGTTTCATTTGTTTGTTTTTTTGGAGTTGTTCTCACTCTCCACTGTTACTGCTCAGTTCTCTCCTATTTACTTCTTCTCCAGGATCCTGTGATGTCAAGCCAGGTCTTGCTCTGTTGGAAAGACTCCTGAATTCTAGGAATGACACTGTAGAGCCCTGTGAGGATTTCTACAAATATGCCTGTGGCAACTGGGAAGGCAAACACTCAAGCAGAACCACAGAAGAATCACTAAATGTATTTGATGTGTTGTTGGAAGAAAATCTGTTGATCCTGAAAAGGCTTTTAGGTAGGGACAGATGATTGGTGTATTACCTTCAGCAACTGCCTCAGTTAGAGCTGAGAATAGTAGTAACTGAGAGCACAATCATTCCTAACAGGGACTGAGTCCCATCTCTTCGTTCTTCTATCGTTACAGGTACAGATTTATTTTTGAGCATATCATATTACAATAGTTGCATTTTAAACATTGTAATTACCCTTGCCAAGTATAACAGATGAAAGTCACATTTTAGAATTCTGACAGCAACTCAAACTATTTTCCTGGTGTCTTGTAAAAGTAGGCACTTATTGTTGTGCTTGTCTGAATGTGCACTCTGGTGATGTGTCCTGTCTTCATGTGGGACTGAAGCTTAAATATGCACCACCTTCCTGCTGTGCTCTGGTTTCCATGCAAAGAATTTCACACGTTTGGCCTCAGGAGGAGTCATGGCACTAGAAGGCCCCTTCCTTTGAGTCACTGCAGGAAATGTGGATGTATTTATTGAAATGTTCTGAATCAAAGTGTAGTATTTTCTTACAACTATTGTCTGCTTTAACACTTTCCCAACTTCTTTTTCAAACCACTTTTTTAACTTACAATCTTTTTTTTTTTTTTTCCCCCCCTCAGAGAGTCCACAGTTTGGGATAAGAGGTTCTGCCCAGGAGAAAGCAATGCAATTCTATCGTTCCTGCATGGATACCAAACAGATAGAATCCCAAGGAGCTCAGCCATTGAAGGACCTCCTAAATCAGGTGAATGTTAGTGCTGTGTCCTCTCCTTTTAGAAAATAATTCCTTCAGGAAGGAAGGTGTGCAGTTACTGTCATATGGTCCTACAGGATATAATTTTTCTAGCATCTGGCCCTGAAATAAACTCAAGGTTCACAAAACAACTTCTAAGTGATAAATCTTCTAGCTTTAAATGCAGTTTCAAGATCTGGTTTTCTGACATCAGGTAACTGAATTTTTCCTCATAACCCTATATATTACTTAAGGATGGTCAAAAAACTAAGCCAACAGAGAGGGATCTTGTTTACCTTCTGAAGCTTAGTTCAATTGTATCTGACTTATAGGCCAGGGAACATCTTGCAAATGGCTAACATTTTTGTGTCTAAAATCTGATGGCCATCCAGTAGTCCAGATGTCCAAGGGAGCTTGTTTAAAGAATAAAACTTTTCTCTTTCCCTTCTGGAAGACTACTCTTAGTGCCCCAGAGGGTTGTACATCTTTCTGCCAGCAAAGGAGCATTTATATCTTATCTCCAAGGAGGGTGCAGAACTTCCCAGCAGAAGGAACTAAAGGCCCACCTGTAAATCTGATTGCCAGGGAGGTGGGACCTGTGATCCCTGATTCCTAGTTGTTCTGGTTGTTGGATTGCTTTAGAAAAATGAGGCCTCTTTCCTCTCTCCTGCTTATCTAGCTTCTTTTTCCTGCACACCTAGCTCTACTGATAATTATGATTGTTTTTCCTTGTGTCGTATTTCAGCTCATTGTTTTGCTTAAGGGAAAGTATCAGGTCATTTTCAAGCCACCAGAGCTCTTCACAAGTTTCCCCTGTTGCTATCTGCTTTGTTGCTTCTCAGTTGTCACAATGATTAAGCTCACAGGTGTGAAAAAAAGTTTTCTAAATATGGATCAAGCAAGTTCTTCTCACCTGCAGCCTTGCTGTCTCCCTCCCTCTCTAGGTTGGTGGATGGAGCATCACAGATGCGGAGGAAACAAAAGATTTTAATGAAACTCTCCAGATTCTCATGGGCAGATACAACACATTTCCCTTTTTCAGAGTTCATGTAGGACCTATTCCTTCTGACCCCAAAACCAATATTATTCAGGTGAGTGTGCTAAAGAAAGAGCACTACCAGGAAGTGCTATGAGTAAAGAATCAGAGCAAAGCTTGCTCAAGTTAAGCCTATATTCTTCTCTGAGGAAAGCTTTCCTAAATTTCAATAAAACTCTTGATTTTGTTACATAAATATGTAATAAAAAGAAATTTATTAACCTTCCAAATTCCATAATGCATAAATTACTTAAGCCTGTGGAGTATATCCTCACATTTCCACAGTTTCTGGAAATAGTGAGACGTTTTTCATTTACTCCTTTTTGCAGATTGACCATCCTGAGTTTGAGTTGCCACCTGAGAGTGAATTCAAAGAGAAAAATTATCTTGAGGTAACATATCAGAGGCTGAAGAAAGGTAAAAATGGCTATTTGATAAAGGGATCTCCTTGAATTGCCTCCTGGTTCAGAGTGATCTGTTTCCATGGGTTACGGTCAGTCACCTCTGAAAACAACTCTAGAAGGAATTCTTTACAGAAGTCTACTTTTCCAAAAAGATAGTTCATAAAATGTAACCCATTTTAGATACCGGGTTTAAAACTTCTTGCATAGAGACAGAATGCTAAAACTGTAGTTTATATTTGCCAAGTTATATGAACCTGGGCTTGCCTTTGAGTTTCACCCTAAATGAATGTTTGTAAAAAATCTCTTAGTCCAAAGTAAAGCTTTCTAACAAAATCTGTGTATTGGGGGCAGAGGTAGTTATCATTTTTATAGTTATTTTAAAATGTTTGAACATAAGCTGGGGAAACAAGCTCTTTGACCCTGAGAGTTACTGTAACAAAATTAATTTGTAATTTTTCTGAATTTCATAAAAACTGAGTTGTTTGCAGTTTCTCAGTCTGAGTCTTTCAGAAGAGTCCTCAAAGAAAACTAAATCTGTCCACCCGTCACAAGCATTCCTTTGATACCTCATAAAGATTGAAACTAGAAGCTGACATTTTCTCTCAATCAAAAATACTGGCTCATTATATCACTACATTTCTTTCCAGAGGTGGCAGGCCTGCATCTCTAAAATTATTCTAGTATTTAAAGTAATTGTATGCTGTGACAAAAATGGTCTTTGGGGAATGCAGTGTTCTTCACTGAGAGAGGAACTGCACCTGAGAAACTGTGCTCCACATGGGAATGTTGCACTGAGAAGAGAGTTTTAGCAAAACTCTCAGAGAGGGTCTGCAGAAGTTTTGAAAGATCGAAGCTTATATGCTGAAGATGGATAGTTGGATGGATGGATGGATGGGGTTATTAATTTTCAGTCATGTTCCTCCCACTGATCATACACTCTGTATTGCAGGTTCTCCGTGTGTATCTTTCATATTTGAAGAAACTGGGGGTCCTACTTGGCAGGACACAGGATGGACCCCCTGATTCCTTTTCCCTTACTTTGGCCTTCATCTCTAACCTCCAGCAAGTTGTCACCCCACTGAAGAAAAGACAGGAGATGGGGATGCTGTTCTTTCTCACCACCATTGGGGAGCTACAGGTAGCCATGCCTCGGAACTTAAGCAACATGATTACATGTGACATTCACGTTCTGAAGATCCAGATCAAAAGACAAAGAAGACACTCTCTTTGGATGCTGTCGTCTTGTAACTTGGAGCCTGTTGACCTTGAAATAACCTGTAAACTTATGGTCTTTAACTAACAGCAGTTGGATTTTTTCAGGCCCCAAATTCTCTCCCCCGACCGTGCTAATTCCCTTTAAAAAAATCAATTATCCGTTTCTACTACAATCAATATACAAGTCATAAAAACAATTTGACTTGTGGAAAGTATCTCTTAACAGTATTAGAAAGATTATCCTGTTTCCCTGTTATTCCTTGTGAGTCAATTTAGATTCATAGTTCAGTATGTAAGCTTTCTTTTACTTCCAGGAAAATGCACCTGCTATTGACTGGCTGTCATGTCTCCAGGCTGTCTTCCATCCCATGCCAATGAACCTCTCTCAGACAATTGCAGTGCATGACATGGATTACTTAAGAGGCATGTCACAGCTCATCGAAACATGGCACAAGGAAAGGTAGGTCCATATCTATAGCTGTAGTTGTTCAACTTGCCCCAAGAAATATTTACTTCAGATACCATGAATTAAATAGGTCTGTGTTAGAGGCTGCTGAATCCAGTAGTCTAACAATTGCAAGGGTCATCATCATCATCATAGCTAGGCTTCACGAACGAAGATTTGAGAAGGACTCTACCCACGCTTTCTACAAGCATGTTGATGGCTAAAAAGGCCAATGCGAGATAGACAAGTCCGGTTGCAAAGGGCACAGTGGAAAGTCTCCTTAGGCAGTATTGGCAAGACTTGGTTCTTTCTGCGTTGTCTTTTCTCCTCAGAAATGATTCTGTGTGTGTTCTCAAAAGAAGCAGCAGCATTATAAATAGTGTGTCTCCATGTCTCCTTATTGGAGGCCAGAGTAGACCAATGATGGTGGTCGATATGGCCAAGGCTGAGATGTTGTTTCAGGGAGTCCTTGTATTTCCTCTTCGGGGCTCCTCTCTTGCGGCAGCCAGTGGCGAGTTCGCCACAGAGCACAATCTGGGGAGGCAGTAGTCCTCCATCCTGGAGACGTGCCCTGCCCAACGCAGCTGTGTTCTCAGCAGCATGGCCTCAATACTCGTGACCGCAGCCTGTTCAAGGACAGACGCATTAGTCACGTAGTCAGTCCAGTGGATGTTGAGGATTGTACAGAGGCAACGCTGATGGAAGCGTTGCAAGGATACTGTGGTTCTATATCCACAGATCTGGCCTGTACTAAGGCTTAGCATATATTCCCACTACGCTTGCACATGCATGCACCATATATGAACACACATATAAAAATGTATCATATATATATGTGCATATGTGTATGAGTGTGATCAGTAGAGATGGAACACAGTGCCTTTGCTGTAGCACTAATACAAACGTGAACAGCTCAGACAGCCTGATCCTATTCCCCAGCTCCAGGGACTAATCAGGACTGGTCTATACTTGCAAAATATATATTTGCACACACACAATATGGATCACTCCAATAGTCTTAGATACTCAGTCTGTCCAGAAGCTAGCCCCAGATCCCCTGGTGTCTATAGCTGCTGGCACTTGCATGTATCACGGATATGAGCCCCTAAGTCTTGCAGCCCTACTTTGGTTGCTGTTACTCTGGTCTCTTCCTGTTAAAAACACATATATACAAGCAGATCTCTCCAGTACCCTGTCCAAACCATTGGTATCTCCAATAGCCAACTCTCAGACTTCTGCTCTTTCCAGCATAGTATTTAATAAAATAGGATGTATCCTGATGACCATGTGCAGGGCTCAGTCAGACAGACACCCTGGTAAGCCTCAAGTTTACACTCAACCATTCTCTCTTACCACCTTTCCTCTCCATTTTCCCATGTATGTTCTCCCAGTCTACCACGATCTTTCCCTTTCCCCGCCTTTGATCCTTCCCATAAACATGCCATAATAAAGTCTCACAGAATCCCACAGACCTCTCAAAATATTCTTAAATAAGTTTCACACAGTCCTAAAAATTATCTTTCTCTTACTTCCCATAAAGAATCCTGTGCCCCCTTGGGTCTCCATGGTGTTCTGGGGAGTTTCTTTGGTTGACTCATGTCAAATCATCCTCCTTCAATAACCCCAGATCTAGCCTATTCAGAGTACTTTGTTGTCATTGTTTGGGTTCCTAGGGTTCCTCTGCCTCAAGATACTCCTCTGACACTTGCCTCGCCTCTGTGTTTATGGTGACCAGCCTTCAACCTTCTTCCTTTTTAAATGTGATTTTCCTACAGGGTCCTTCACATTTATATGATAGTTTGTCTGGTTGGGAATCTCTCCCCAGCCCTTGACAATCGATTCCAAGATGCACGCCTGGAGCTATATAAGATTCTTTATGGAAAAATGGGATCTAGAATGGTGAGTTAGCCTTTAAGTGGTGAATTAGTCACCTTCTTCAGCCTCCCTAGCAGCTGAACACTATAGGTCATGTCTTCTGAATGTTCTCTTGATGCCTTGTCTGTATGGAGTTTCTTAGATTTGGGAGGGGAGGGGAGTGGGACACACAAATAAACTCTCACTAGGCCATTAATTGTTTCCTTTTTCTCGAAGAAATATGTGAGCAGACATGATGCACAAAACTTTACAGAAGCTGAGTGCACTGCGTCTCGGACTAGTGAACAAAATACAGATGATCACCTTTCTTCTATGTATTTTTCTCAGCTAGCATACAAATCTTCATCTTGAGTGAAAGTAAGGGATTAAATCATAAGGAAATCAGTGTTTTAATTGATTAAAGCTTTCTGAGATAGCTTAAATAGAACTACATTACTTATTCACTGCTGTCATTTTTAGACAGCAATGTGTATGCTACTGACTGCACATCTACATATCCTTTTACTGACTTGGTATTTATTTGTCCTCACTCTCGTGTGTCTTTCTCTGTTCTTACAGATCCCAGCTGAGCGCTGGAGGAAGTGTTTGATCGATACCAGCTCTTTCTTTGAGCCAGTTCTAGGGAAGATGATTGTGCAAGAAATTTTCCCTCAGCAGACCAAGGAACTTGTAGGTATTCATCATCTTAAACCTACAAGCAGAGTGTAGCTTCACCTGTCTTTTTTTGACATGCCAACTTAAGACCACATCAAGGCAGAAAAATGATGTGTAGGTTTTATACCTTTTTGCATATTCCTGTGCTTACGCACTTTCCCTCCTTTTTTTGGGAGTGAGACATGTCAGAACAAGACGTTGCTGTCATTGCTAGAATAGTCAAAGCTAAATACTGGTTATTACCTTTGTCTCAACTGTTAGCAAAATCGCATATGTGCGTCACCAAGAGCTATGACAGCCCTACAAATACATGCAACCTCAGTGTGCTCTGTGGAATAACAGTATTAAGTATTAACAGTAATTATCCACCAATATGATACATTTCAATGAGATTTTTAGTTACAAAGCCATTAAGCAATCATATGACCAGTTGTAAAGAAACAAATCAATGCCAACACATTCTGAATGTATCTACAGTAAAAGGAGCAGTTAGCATAGGAATAGTTATTGTGAGAGGCAAGATGAAAAGGTGTGTGGGAGAAAATTGGATGCCAAATAACTTAAGCCTAAATCACTGTGGAAACTGAAATCTCTTTCATCATAAAAAGAGGAAATTTTCCCCAATTATTCTGTAGTTGAAATGCTGGAACAGGGAAAGATGGTAGCTAAGCCCATGCCTTCTTTTCTCCATGGCAGGCTGAGCAGATGTTCTCTGAGATCCAAGATGCCCTCTATGACCGACTGGATGAGTTGGAATGGATGGATGAACAGACTCGCCAAAACGCTAAAACCTCGGTGCGTGCAGAAGGCAGAACTTACTAAGGCCTTCCTTTTCCTGAAGCCTTTGGAGAAGGAATGGAAGAGACCTGCATCTTCACATATTCCTACCTGCCTCTTCAGGCACACAATCTTAATAGATGTCTTACACATACTAAAAATCGAGAGTGGTTTTATAAGTGCCATCATGCATGTGTACATACATTGATGTGTAGGCATAGAGAGGGTCAGTTTTTGTTTGTCCATGGATACTCTGACTTAATTGTATTGAGATACAATTCAGTTTTATACACCTAGAGAGGTTAAAAGCTTTAAAACTGAATGGCAGAAAACAATGCTCTAAGAAAAAGAAGAGTAAAACAACATTAGGCCTCAGGTCGGAGAGTTAAGAAAGCAGAAACAGAGTAGCTGTCATTTTGAAGTGCTGACTCACAGATCATGCTTACATTGTTTAGAAAGAGCGTTTAAAAGGACTTGCAGAATGTAAAGCCTCCTATTGATCATGTTTCTTTTTGTTTGTTTGTTTGTTTATTATTATTTTAGGTTTCCAAACTACAAGTGGAGATTGGCTATCCAGCTCACATACTCCAGACTGCCAAAGTGAACCTGGAATACCAGAATGTGAGCTATATAATGTAAACATGCCTGCCTCATTATTGGCAGTTTACCTGTACCAACTGCTATCTTGTCTGCTTATAAAAGAAGTTATGACCTCTGGAGCAATGCATATTTCCTACTGTTCATTTTGTGTGGATATATGGGCCCAGAAAACCTTTATTTGTTGCTTCTAAAATGTTGTCTATGCTGTCTCCTATTTAGAGTGGCTGGCCTGATAGAAGCAATTTTTGATCTGTTTGTATGTTCTGTTTGGCCTTCAGATAACATTCCTGTCCTATCTTAAATTGAAGGTCTTTAGAACTGGGAGAGAAAAAAACCTGCAAGTGCTTTCTCTTTTGATTAACCCTTTTTTTGACCTGTGTGACTTTTCTTATTCTCATACTGTTCAATTTATTCCTCGCTTATGCCCTATGACAGTCACATTACCTGTCTCTTCCCTCAGTTGGAGATAAATAAAGACACCTTTTTCCTCAATGTGGTGGCTTGCTTGAAGGTACTGAGGGAAAATTCCTACCTGAAACTCCTTCAGCATCACCCAGAGAACAAGTAAGTCAGAAAGTGATCTGAAAAATCACAATTACACAGTTGTGAACTAACTGAGGTTGAAAGTGACCTATGGAGATCACCCTGTCCAATTCTCCTGTCAAAGCAGGATCAGCTAGAGCAGATCACTCAGGACTGTGACCAATTGTGTGTGGAGAGCAGTGGGCAGAATTAGGCACAGTACTTCCCAATGTGGTTTCACCGGCTCTGAATGTTGTTGCAAGTCTGCATTGCTGCACCCTCCTTTAAAAAGCTTTGAATTGGGCAGCCTGTCTTGTATTCAGCTTGAGTACATGCTGTCAAAATACCCCACCACTGTGGAGAGAGTCCCAGACTCTTGAAAACACCCCACTTTTTTTTTTGCCCATGCTCTCTTGAGCAAGGGGGATAGCTGATTCTCCAGGACCTCGCAGCAAAAGAAAAAAGGATTTCACAGGAGGTTGACAAGAAAATTGTGAGGGAGAATCCCTTCATGTGTATGAAAACTAAGCTGTTAGCTCTGACCATCTGTAAACAAGTGAAGGTTTATTTTGAACACCTAGAATCAGATAATGTGAATTTCATAATTTGTTGGTGCTGTATGAACAGTTGTACTGAGCACACCAGTTTTGCAAACTCAGTGTAGTAAAGGAGCAAGGTTTGAGATAAGAAGTTAGTACATTCTCTAATTTCTCTTTTTTTTTTCCTTTTTTTAATTACTTCTAGGTGGCATGTGTATCCCTGGAGTGTGCATTCATACTACTCAATAAGGCACCACATGGTGGTCTTTCCTGCTGGAATGTTTCGCAGCCCTTTTTTCCACATGGAGTTTCCCAGGTATGGAGGGGCTGCAAAGGTGGAAGCTGAATGTAGTTCCTGGGCTGCATCACGCTTCCGGGAAGTATTTTAATGAGTCTACCTTTAACTTCTTTTTATAATTACATCCCAGAAAGACACAGTAAAAGGGGAAAACCATTTTTTTCTGAAGCCAGGTGGATACTGCCTTATGACTTCTGAAGGAGAGTGATCACTGACTCTGCTGGAGTAAAATCAGAATCTAGGTGATCTAGTATATTATTAGATCTAGGATATTACTAGAATCTAGTGTATTACTTCAGATCAAAGAGTTAGAAGTCTCATGTGGTTAATTGTAAAGAAAACATTTTACCTTTGCCTCTCATTTTCGAGATTCCAATAATTCCTAAAATCTGAACCATAGAAACCTAACCCAGAGAAAATAGGAGCCTCACAGAGCAAAGTCTTGTCAGAATTCTTTTCCAAAAGTATCCAGTTCTTCTTTTTTTTTTTTTTTCCCCAGGTTATTTTTTAGAAACCTTTTCTATTAAGCAAATAGATTTTTGATTCTGAGTCTTCCCCTGCAACAACATTTCTGTAGACTATACTACTCTGGTTGGGTTCTTTTGTCATATAGAACAGATCTCTTAGGTAATATTTTTTCTGATATTAAAAGCACTTTAAGCAGTTGACCGTAAACATATCATCCAATGTCCTTTTTTGCTTGTAATGGATAGATACTTCTCCTAATACAATAGTAGTAAAAGATAAGCTTATATTGTGGCAAAAGGCTGAAGTTTGAAAGAAACATGTCTCAGTTAAAATTAATTATTTTCTCCATGGTAATCTTCTACTTCTTGCAGTATTTAATGAATTCATTATAGTATGAAGAAAAGGGGATCTCAAAAAAATAGTAGAAAAGAAATACTTTTTCTGGTGCTTCACTTACTACATTCTTACTCTCAGCTTCTTATTCCTTTTATATTCAGTGTTAGTAAAATACATTTTTCTCACTGTCACCTTAGTTAAATAGACTGATAAGACAAACTAGATCAGCTTTTGGTGAATTGGCACAATAGCATTTTCTCAGATGATTCTCCAGAGTTTAAATTTTACTGGCAAGAGTTTAAATATTACTGGCAAGAGCCAATTCACGTGACTGTGAGGATAAATTTTAAAACAAGAAGTCAGAAAAGCAGTACAATTATTATAGTATCATAGAATCACAGAATGGTTTGGGTTGGAAGGACCTTGAAGGTCATCTAGTTCCAACGCCCCTTCCAGTAAACCAGGTTGCTCAGAACCCCATTCAGACTGGCCTTGAACTCTCCCAGGGATGGTACACGCACAGCTTCTCTGGGCAACAGTCGTAAGTTATCAGCTTCTGAAAGAGCAGTTCTATGAGAAGATGAGCTGTTCTTGACACTTCCTACTGAGTGATGTAATAAAGATCTAGTGCAATAATTTCATGCTTCAACAGCACTAATCAGTGCATGGGAAGAAAGAATGAGCCCATAATTTCATATAATGGAAATGCAATTTGAGTGTACTCTTCCTTGTGTGACTATTTGTAAATTCATTGCATAGAATAATAGAAATTCCATTTGGAAAGAACTACTGGAGGTCTCTCGTACAATCTCTTGCTAGTAGCAAGATGGACAGTGCGAGACCAGGGCAATTGTAGTCAAACCTTCATGTTTTTAATTTGCCTTGCCAATTTATGTATCATTTCTCACGAGACAACTGTTGCAAGATTGCTTCTCCAAACATCCTGCTTTTATATGTTTACCATTACAGTTGCTGTTTGTGGTGCAAGGGGGTAAATAAGGACGTATTTCAACAACAATATGTGCCATTACAGTTCATAAAGGTGGAAACTCGTTGAGAGATTCTTCATTATTTTGATGGCTTATTAGCTACAAATACTTTAAAATACTCCCATAGTACAATTTTAAGCATTGGTAGGATAATTTACAGTTGCATTTTTACTTATCTGAGGGACAATAAATAGGAATTGCTTCTGTGTGCTCTCAGAGGAGAATGCTCCTATTAAGCCCACAGTTGTGCTCCATGGCTATAAGGAATGCTCATCTGCCCTCTTTTTCTTTCCAAAAGCACTCTTTTCATCTTTATTTTTCAGTGCTGTGAACTTTGGAGCCATTGGGGTCTTCATGGCACATGAAATTCTCCACTCATTCTATGGTTATGGTGGGTACTGGCTCTTTATTTACTCTTCTAGGTCCCACTGGTACTTTCCCTTAGGGCATATGAAATCCTAGTCTCTATTTAAATGTATACATGTATTATTAACGTAGATGAAGTTAAGGAAACCCCATTCCAGCTCATACCGACTACTAAGAAGAATCAGGGATTAATGTGAGGAACACAGGTGAATGCCATAAATAGCTTTGCTTTCTAGGATTTTTTTCCCCACAGTGTTGCCTGAGGGCTGTCCTGCGTGCAACAGGATTGCACTACAAAAATCTATAGACTGCTTGGTTGAACAGTATGAAAGCTACAGCTTTAATGTCAGTGGCACTTTTACACTGTTGGAGAATACAGCGGACACTGGAGGGCTTGCCATCGCTTACCAGGTATTGTAATTTACTTCTCTAATCTCAGTCTCACCACACAGCTCAACTGCCATGTCACAGGATTCCTCTGCTGTATCCTTCTCCTACATGCTGCTCCAGTTCCATGTTTCTTGCACACTTGTGCCAGTGAACCATGAGCCCTGCATGGCCTCTGTTATTCCAGACAGAGGATCCTCATGAAGCTTTGCTCATAACCTCACTACTTCCATGTAAGACAGCTTCTTCCCTTCACCCTCTTTACTTCCCAATTTATGTCATGCATACAAAAGCATGCTATTATATATACGTGTATGTTATACTTAAGGAAGTAAGCTGAGACGTGAAACAGAATTCTGTGTTGTGGTAAAATGACTCCATAAAGATGTTTTCAGCAATATTTTAATCTAGAGAGAGTTTTTTATTTCCTCATGCAGTGCTTCAGCAGTTTAGTTACTGAGTGCTGTGAGATCCATAGGTCTAAGACGGTACTTTTACATTCTTGAACAAAGAATGATAGGAGGTAGAAAGTCTTTTAATTTACGCTCAAATATTTGTGAATTGTTTTGAAAGTAGTTTTCATTCTTTCATAGTGCAGTTACCACATCTTCTCTTATGACAATATGTGTGGGAGAATCTGAAATGGGAAGGAAAGGAATTAAGTTGTTATCCTCCCACATTAGTGTTATTAGGGGCACTGCCAGCAGCAGAGAGCCTCAGAGTGAGGAGAATGATGCAATCTTGTTAATTTATTAAATATATATTAGATTGATAGATTTCATTGGCAGAAGACATGAGCTTGGGATACTGTCTGAAGGAGGATTTATTATTACCCTTTTTCTTTCTCCATAGGCCTATAAGAACTGGCAGAAAAAGCACGAAGAAGAGGAGGATTTACCTAAGATTGGACTTTCACACGATCAACTTTTCTACCTCAGTTTTGCTCATGTAATGAATTCTAAGCTAGTCATGTGTCTTTCTCACTCTCCATTATTAGTTTGTCTTTCCTGATATTCAATCTCTGTTCCCCCTCTTCACAGAACTGGGAATGGCCAATAATTCTGTGACATTCAGAATATTATTTAGAAACTAAAATTCACACATAGGGCTCCTGTTACAGATCTCAAAGCTAACAAAAGTCCTGTCTGCAAACAGAACTTTTACAAAGATCTGAAATCTACCAAAATTAACTCATAGCAGACAAGCTGTGTAAGGGAAAGCATTACCAGCTTCTGAGTAGTTTTTTTTGTTGTTGTGAGAAATCTTGAAAAGTGAAATCTTACTGCAAAAGTCATGTATCTGTCCATCCCTTCCTCCATTTACCTTTCTGTCATGCTGAATAACTAGATGTCTTATCATTCTGAGTGACTGGTAGTGAGTTTCAAATGTTATTTAGAGATAAAGAACTAGAAGGACATACACACATAGTTAGATATTTCTGTGGGAACTTGCTTTAAGTTTTCTGCAAAGTTGTGCAATTGTGCATAGCTGTGTTGTCGAGTTCCTTGTGATAGATCGTTGGATTTCTGTGCTCTGAAAAGTCGCACCCTTCTAAGTCACTGTAATTGTTCAAAGGGAAAAGTTTTGTGCATGTATTGAGATTAGGTCAGACCAGTGTGTAAAAAAGGAGATTATTTGGTCTTGGTGGCAAGATTTGCATTTCAGAGGTTATCTGGCAGCTACTGCATCATTTGTCAATTAATAAAGACTGAAATCATGAGAATGAAGATTTGGATTGCCAGTTTAGCACTAGTGAAGTCACATAATCCTTCCCTGAGTCTCTCAGGTAGTATGGGATTTTGTGTAAGTGCTCTTCTTTCTTGAGGACAACTCATTGATTTCACTTCAGAAGCTGAAACTAGACACTGAGACAATATCTTTACCATTACTTTAGAGGGAGCCCAAGGTTGAATGATCCTAGCCAACGTGGCATAAATTCCCTGTGTTCTGGACTATGCAGTACAGAAGAAGAACAGATGGTTTGTCAGATAGATAAATTGGGACAGAGAAGTTTAAGGAAAGGAAAAACAGTCATAAGAAACACCTGAACATTTTTGGCAGCCATGAATGCATATTGCCATATATACCTGTTGCCTAGCACCCTCAGACACGTGTGCAGAGGTATGAGGAGCCTTAAGTCTTGATCCCATGAGGACTTTCAGCCAAATTGACTTTTCTATTTTACTTCCTTTCAGGCAATGTGTGGACACCAGGAGCCAGAAAAGCTACAGTCTTCCCTGAACGCAGATCCGCATAGTCCCTTGCCCCTTCGTGTCTGTGGGCCTGTCAGCAATAGCCAGGACTTCTCCAAGATCTTCCGCTGTTCCAGTGGATCCCCAATGAACCCAGACAACAAATGCCGCATCTGGTAATCTGCATGGGAAAAGAGGAAGAGATATATGACCCCAGGGACAGGAAGGCCTGACCCTGAAAGGATGACCATCTTCGAAGGGCCCCTAGGGTGACATGGGTGACAGTACTTTACCTTCCTTTATTTGTTATCCTCTCTGTAGAAGTTGATGGTAGGGAAATTTTTGAACTGAGCTTTTAAGTGTAGAAGGTCTCCTCCAAGGCTCTCAGAGTGTCCCAGATGTAACTCTGGAGCTTAACAAGTCCCGAGGTAGCAAGGTGACTAGTCATTCTGTAGCAGGCGGCAACTTCTGAGGAGTTGTAAATAGAAAGACTGTTACATTTTTAGCCCCTCTGTTCAGTGCATTTCCCTGTCTATTCCAGCAGCTTCCCAGTTGTGTTTGATGGACAGGTCAATAAGCTGGAGCTGTAAGATTTGTTCACGAATCAAAGACTCCTAGGAAAATCCTATGGGTTACTATGCAAACCACACATGTACTTTATAAGAGAGGGAAGAATCCTCTTCTCTTCTTTTACTAATAAATTGAGGCGTGTACTAGGAAAGATTAAGTGACTACAGTTTCCAGGCTGAAAGATAAGTCACTTAATAATGAAGGTTACTGAAGGCCTTCTCTGTTCTGTTTTTGTAATAATGAAGGTTATTGAAGGCCTTCTCCGTTCTGTTTTTGTAATAATGAAGGTTATTGAAGGCCTTCTCCATTCTGTTTTTGTAATAATGAAGGTTACTGAAGACCTTCTCTGTTCTGTTTTTGTTTAATCAGCAAAACTCATAGGAGAAAAAAGGCGAAAGACTAAAGCAACCCCATTAGTGGAAAAGGAATTGGGAGCTGACAACAGATTGTCTTTCTTCCTTCTTTTTCAGCAAGACTTTCTTTTTTTAGTCTCTAGCGTTAAAGATATGGTTCAGGGTGGAGTATGGGACAGTCATGAGGGTTTCTAGAAGCCTCTGAAGATTGACTAATTAGAAATCCAAGAATTTCTCTGGATCCCAAACCTGGTTCTCTCATCCCTGAAAGTCTTCTCATCTGTATATTTGTAAATCTTTACCATCCAAACAGATGAGTGGAGCTGCTGCAGGATTTTACTTTCCACTTGAAATTGAATTTTAGGTGTAAATTTAATTTGGAGGAAAAACAGAGTAAGAAGCAACATGTTTTGGGGTAGCAGGAGATGTGCTTAAAATACATTCTCAAGATCAACCTGATAATTACATCCATTTCAGGTTCTCATAATTAGAAAATTTATACCAATATTCTAAAATTTACCAAAGTTAATAAGTATACAAAATACTCCTACCTTTTGCATACTCTTCAAACTGTTCGTGATTATGGGAGCATTTTTATTTTACCTGTTATATTGGCTGTGTGGGGATTGTTTGTGGAATAGGTGATGGCAAGTGGTAACATCCCTCATCATTGTAAGCCTTGTAGAAATAACTGTGTTAATACTTTCTAAGTACTGACCAATGCAGCAAAATATTTTCCAAGGACAGACTGTTTAGAGATTTTGTTTTCTTTACTTAACTAAAATACTAATAAAAATTTACTTTGATTGCAAACTCTTTATGATCAGGCCTGTTTCTTTGTTCTGTATTTGTACTGTTCCCAACACAACTGTCATTCTTAACTGATCTTCCAAGTCGTAGATAGTAATACCTCAAAATAATTCATTTACTCATCATAAAAAATAACAAAATTGGACCTGTGCTTGTTGTTATCACTTAAACAGTGTATACTCTTCCTTCACTCATTCAATTTTCTCCTAGCATCATGTCCAGACTGTCTTTTTTTTTCGATGTTAATAGCAATTAACATTGGACAACACCTTGTCTGTAATACAGATGTCATTTCAGTGTTCTGAGACTAGTTGGCTTCTGTGTTTATACTGTTTAGAAAAACAAAAGCCATTGACAGTCTACATTTTGAGGAGCCTTAACTTTTCTTGTATCTATCTTGTTAAGTGTATGTGGGGCACCGTTCCCTGGAAGATGTATTTTTTTTTCTTGTTCTTACAATATATGATGAATTTATGAATATTCTGTTTAAAAGACAGGCTCACCCCTGAAGTTGGTGAGTTGAAACAATTCTTATTAGAAACTATAATGTTTTTACACAAAGAACATATGGGAAGTGCAAGGAGTCTGGCTTAGAAAAAATTCCATGCGTCTTGGATTGAGAATTTATTGTGTTTCTCAAGGAGAAAGAAAACACTTTCAAGTACGTGCACAAGGTCTCTGCCTTTGTCTTCGGTGTTCCTTGGGATGTGGTTGATGAAAAGGAGCTGTATTGTCGAGGAGGTGACCATGAAACACAGGTAGATGCTCAAATTGTTATCATCCATGATCACAGAAATTATTTCATTCTCCACATTATGCATAAAAAAAAGAGCACAATGCTGCCAATCTTCAGGGAAAGAGCCAGATCCAACAGCAGATCCTTCACCGCTGAATTGCTCAGTGTCTCTGAGGCCTCAGGCTGCACCATATCGATCACCTCCATTCCTTCCCCTGTTGATGAAGCCACAAAAGTCTCCTCCATTTCCTCCCAACCTGTGGCTGGGGGAAAAAGGAGACAACATAAGCTTTTTTCTTGTTCACTTCTTTCGTACTTTTAATCTTTTCATATTTCTTTCATCCTTTATACCTCTGCTTCCCTCCCCTACTTCTCGCCCTGCCTTCTAAACTTTTAAATCCATCTCACCCTTACTGTATGTCCATTTTCTCCTTCATCCTATACCCCATTCCATCTCTGTTCTGTTGTCCTTTTCCTGTTCCTGTGATTCTGTTTATAAAATCTTTTATTTCAGAAATTGCTTTGTTCTAATTTTCCTTCCTTTGCATCTTCTTCCTTTCCTTTTTTTCCTGTACTTTTACACTATAAGTCATCCCAGATACATTTACATTCTTTTTTCTTTTCAGGGCCATGACTGTAGTCATAGGCTGTAATGGCTCTTAACAGCTTCAGCTGGAGCCTTTACCTGAATCCTATGGGTTCAGGAGCTTTATTTAAGCTTGGGCCTGGGTCTCAGATCTGTATTTGTGGTCTCTTGCAAGTATACCTATCTCCAACTCCGTATCCGTCACAGCTGTGTCTGGCCACAGACCTTGTTATTCTGGATCTTGACCTACAAATTGTCTTCCTGTTTTGGCCTTGAATATGGCTTAACACTATGGACTTTCCCACAGTAATGGACTGTCTCTGACCCTGCTTGCTTTCATTTCTTTCCTGCTCCCGAGGAATGCCCTGCACCTTTCCTTTTGGATCTCTGTAGCGTGTGAGAGGGACCAGCTGAGATGGGAGGCTGCAGTCAGGGCCATGGGTGATCTAAGAGGCCTTAATATTCATGAACCATCCTGAACGTGTGGCCTTCCCACATCCTCTGCCCTGTGTAAGTGTAGGGCTGGGCTCACTGGGCTGTGTCTGACCCTGGTCACCATCACTACATTTGACCCTGACACTGACTGGTATTCCTCCTTGAACTTGGACTTGTCTCAACATCGTGGACTTCCCTGGTGACCTTTAGTCTGCCCCTGACTGCCATACCCAGGCCTGTCCTGCTCGGGGCTGTAGGAACTGGGCCCCTGCCCTGCTGGCCTTGCTATCTCATTCTGTTGCTGGCTCCCTATTCCTTAGGGACCATCTGACCTCCACTTCCCCTTGACATTCATGTTCTTGTTCCCCCTCCGATTTTCTCTTCACAAAACCAAGATTCTGTGTACACATTCTATCTCATTTCCTGCCTTTAGTTGCTCTCCAAGCCCCTTCTTTCTCATTCTCCCACTTCAACCCTCCCTCTTACCCGCTGATGGACTGTTTCCCTCTTGCTGTCCATTCTTGGCAGTGCGAGTTATGGTCTGGCTTTTCACTGGTGCAAAGGCATTGGATAAGACTGAGCAGTAAGTGACTGGGAACAAACCCATCAGACAGATGGTAAAGCCCAGGAAAACAATCAGCATTGGATTACCCCCCATTCTATTTTCCTATCAAGCACAAGACACTTTTGCTCCTCCCTGCTTTTCAGCTAACAGAGTCTGGACTTAACAACCACCACAGTCTTGGTTGGGGCACATTGTGACATCATGGAACTCATCTGACATACGAAGGTGTCATATGCAGTTAGGCAAAAACTTTGCATCATATGTAGCTAACAACACTCTAGAGCAAGAAAATAGTGTGAACATTATTTGGAATAAAAAAACCACATATATCTCTGCTCAAAGTTCAAAAGAGAATGAAGGAGATAGGATTATAACAATAGGACACTGCCTGATACGAAAAGATCACACTTAATCCTGAATATATTCGTAGCTAACAACTGTCTGAAACTGAACAAAAAATGTGCCAGTGGAGTGAAAAATACAATGAATTTCCCGCTTCAGTGTTTAACCAGTTGTTACTAATTTGTGCTGCTTGACTCACACAAGCTCAATGAATAGAAATAAAATTTCAAGAAACTACAGTGGAATGATAAGCATGTGTTTTTAAATGTCCTCTAGATGGTGATCTAACAACATCAGTGAAGAAAAAGCTTGTCTTACAAAGCACCTATTTTCCATAGATTAGCCCTTGCCATTCACTCTGCCAGACCAAACTGCCCACTCGGACTCTCTGTCCAGACTACATTTTAGGACTCTGATGGTGACTTTCCACCGTGTAGCCTGGAAGATAATTTTCTAGCTACTTTCAAACTCACATTTAACCATAACTATCATTTGCTGCAGCAAATATCTTCCGCATCTCCTGAATTTACATACAACTTTATGTTACCCTTCCTTGGCTTTCCCTATTCCTTCGTTTTTAGGTGGGTTGTTTGGTCTTTTGGTTGGTTGGTTTGGTTTTTGGTTGGTTGGTTGTTGGGTTGCTTTGGGGTTTTTTTTGGGGGGGGGAGTAGGGGGTTGTCACTTTTTTTTGTGGTTTTCCC